>APFE031572829.1:0-19612 GCA_000404065.3 Pinus taeda
CTTGTTTTAAACACTCTTCAGCCTTTTTGAGAAAGTCAGGAAAAGAGAAGAGTGAAATCCATAAAGCAGCCTTTGTGGAGTAATAATTTCGAGTATCTTCCAACATCTGTGCTTCAAAATCGTTCTCGTACAAACCCACTCCTGCATCGTCCATTCCAATGTCCACGAAAAAGTTTAAAACGTTTTTCAGCAAAGACCAATCTGCAATTCGCTCTCCCTCACGCTCACTGTAAATGAGCGCCAGCACTGCATTCCTTGCAGTAGCCTTGATTTCATGGTACACATGCTGCCGGAAACACATGAACCCTGCATCTCTGAGAGGAGTCAAATAGTTCATTTTAACAAAGTAACGATCCAAATAACTGAACCACTTTGAAAGCCAGTGTACGATCACCTTATAGTTTTCCCAGCGTTTGACAAGTTGTTTCAAACATCACCTCTCCATCCTTATTCCTGAGATCTGGCAAAATGACACCCACTAGGCATTCTTGTAACCAGTCCTTGTATCTATCATACAGTTGTTGCCTTTGAGAAGGGTTTTTTAGGGCAATGTTGTAACCAATAGTGTAAGTGTCAGCGTGGTCGTCTGCAACAAACAGTTCGGCTTCTGAAAACCCTTCCAAGATCTTTGCCAACCTTAAGAAACGGTTGTATAAAATGTCAAACCCTTGCTCCATCTCTACCGTAATACCAGTTCTTCTCCGCCCTTACACTTTTCCTACTGATTCTGCGCTCAATCGTTCTAGACACCTTTGGTAAGTAGAGGATATTCGATTTAATTGACGTATTGCTATGCCCACGATATCCCTTTATAATCGAAAACTAAGACACAATCACGTCCATTCACATTCAAGAGGGACACAACTTTCATTTTGTAAGAACGTCGGCCTTTAATTAGTTCAAATGAGAAACTGATATCAGCATTGTATAAATTCATGTTACCATATGATGCATTCTATGATGATATATTTGAATAGATAATTTATAGTCGAGTCAGGATTATCTTGAATGTATTAATATAGTTTATTTATTTTTAAATTAATGGTCAATACACATCAAATTAAGGGATTTACCTATTTGGAGTGAAATTTTATCATTTTATCGTTAACATAATCATATTGATAGAACAGTCCATATATATTTATAGATTGGTGGTTTTAATAGAGTATTCCATATATATTTAATAAAGTATATTAAATATTTTATTAATATATCAGGAAAGAAATGGTTGACTATGGGTGATTATGGTTACATGTTTTGTAAATGGTTGATATTGTTGATTTTTTTCCTTGTATGAAGAATTATTCTTTTCATCACACAGTGTGATGATCATTTTTTTTCATGGCCATGATGAGAAATTTTTCACCTTGAAAAAATTGATCGTATTCATTTGCGCATAACAATCACTTTTAATAATGTATATGTGCTAGTTGACATCTAACATGCATGAGGAAGATTAGACCTCATTGATGAATGAATCGAGCTCATCAAAGAGCAATTGTGGAAGTTGCTTTCAACATGATTTATCTACCTTATTTCTAATAGCCAATAAGTCTCCCCTCTTGTCGTTGTACCCAAAAACAATTGCAAGTGGAGAATTTGTGTAGATTATAGATAACTTAACAAGTCTACTCATAAGGTTCACTTCCTATCCCCATTCATCGACCAAGTGTTGGATACCTTAGCGAGGGGGAAATATTTCTCTACCCTCAATAGATTTAGCAAATATAACCAAATTCAAATCGCTCCCGAGGATTGTGACAAAACCATGTTGATATGTCCCTCAGTGACATCTTCCTACTTTATTCCTACAACTTTCCAACCAGAAGTAATTGGAATATTTTCTTACTTCATCCATGAATATGTGGAAATTTACGTGGACAATTTTACAACTTATGGTGATGAATTTGATGTAGCTTTGGCTAATGTACATAAATTGTTAATGAGATGTAAGGAATGCCACATAGTCGTCAATAATGAAAAAAATTAATGATGTTAGTTGACGACATCATACTTCATTTAAAGGTATAAAATTATATCTAGCAAAAATTAAGGTAGTATTGAATTTTCATCACCATAAGGTAATATTTAACATCATACTTCATCAAATTGTTGGATTCGCAATAATACTAAGAGGGGAGGTGGGTTAGATCAATATAATACAATTTTCAATTAAAAAAAAGTTGGAGGTAGAACATGGATCATAGGATATATGTGGAAACCTATCAGGAAGAAATGAAAAACTTCTTTGGATTGATTTTTCTTTGAGGGAACCAGCCTACTCTTACAATCTTTGTAGGAACCAAAACATAGGGTACACCAATGCTCTCAATCCATCTATGTATTAGCCTACAATAAATAACAATCCCCTCTACTAATTTATAGGTACTAACCTATAGGTACTAACCTATAGGAGACACCAATCCTCTCTACTACTTTGTACGCACCAACCTATAGGAAACACCAATCCCCTCTAATCGATTATCTCCAATCCTTTCTTCTTTGGTCCACTTTCCTCTTCTTCATTTTTTTGTAGTCCCCTACTTCCTCTCTCCAATCTCTAATATTTTGTCCTCCCGTTCACTTTTCCCTTCTAAAGTTTTTGCAGCCACCTCATTCCCTCTCATTCATCCACAATTCATTAACCATTCCTTCACTAATGTAATTATTTTTCATTGTATCTTAAATAAATATCCTACCAACTCTTCTCTTTGTCATTCTCTACACCTTTCAAAAATGAATGATCTTTGACTTTAGTACCATTACGATGTTATTCCCACAATATCCTTTTACATAGAGTACAAAAACATAGTTTCTCTAATCACACATCCTTCCATGAAGGAACAATGTTACCTTAATATTGAAAGAACATCAAATATTCATTACTTGAAATGAGAAATACCTCTACAATCTATATTTTATTAATTAATTATAGTAAGAAATTGATATCAACACCATATAAAAAAAATTCACCACATTTTAATTAATTCAATTCAGACATACGTCTGTAATTCATATCCAAATCCTTCATTTATGTAATAATCCCCTTTAATTCTTCATTTATCCAATAAATGTAAATGAATTTGACAATCACAACATCCAATGAAGTAAGTTGTAGAAACATATTGATGATGTTGGGATATATGTAGATAGGAAGTTAATTGCCGTGGGAATAAATATGAGAGAAAATAATGAATACATTGGACTAACATTAGTAAATATTGTTGACACAAGATTATCTAATACATTTTATATGTCACTTTGCATATAAAAGGTAAAAAAAATGGAACTAATTAGTGTATATCAACCACATTTAGTAATGCGGTTGTGCTAGTTGACACCCTTATCTTCAATAGGAAGGATTAGTAGACTATGGTTGACTATGGCTAAATATCTTCAAGCTATGGGTGAGGAGGTCTATTATGGTCAACATATAGTTGACTATGGATGACCATGCTCGTACATAGCTAACTACAATTGACTATGATAGATTATGATTGACTATGGTTGACTATCATTGATTGTGACTCACCATGTTTGATCATGGTTGATGATGGTTGACTATGGTTTGACCATGATAAGCATGAATGAACATGTTTGATAAATTTGACCATGGTTGATAACATTTTTCTGTGATAGATTATCGCTGTCCATGTTGACAATGGATGGCCATGGTTGACCATGTTTGACCATGAACAACATGGTTCACCATGCTCAACCATTTTAACCATGGTTCACCATAGTTTCCCATCTTGAGCATAATAGATCATGGGTTGACCATTAGTGTTCAAGGTTTTCTATGGTTGAATGGACATGACCATGATTGATCATGGTTGAAAAATGTTGACCATGGTTGACCATTTTGATAATGTTTGGCCATGTATGAGTTTGTTTGACCATAGTTGATCTTGGCCAAACATGGTCGACTATGGTCAATATGATTAACTATGGGTATCCATCGTTGTTCAAGGTTTTCAGCAGTTGCCTATAGATGAATATGGTAAAAAATCGATGACTATGATGCCTAGGTTTTTTAAGGTTGACCATGTTCGACCATATTGTCCATTGTTGACCATAGTTAGCCTTTTTGACAATGCAAACCATTATTAAATATTTTTTGACCATAAATTACTGTGGTTTTTTATCCATATTTATGAAGGAATGAATTGAAATACAATATAAATAGATACACCAAGATACAATGAAACCAAACTTCAATACATTAATAAAAAAGTACCAAAAATTGTTGACATGCAGAATGGAAATAAACTAGCATATGTGATTGTAGCTTATCTTTGAGAAGAGATGCGGCAACTACATGCCTTCTAAACTATGTTACAATGAGTCTTGAAGGCCTATTAATTATTAAAAAATAATGGAAAACCTTAAACATCCAAAAAACCTAACCCTACGAGATGAAGTACCAAAAGTACGTGGGCCCCGTTAGGGTAAATTGATACATCAACTTGTCGGCGTCATAACTTTGGCATAAGATCTATTGTTGATGTGTACGATACCTCACTGGAAGATCTATTTGAGGAATACAACTTTCTTCTACCAGCTATGGGTATGCCCATTTTACAAAAAAAACGTCGTTTGGGGCCTCAAAGTGACTTTAAAAGTTCAAGGCTCGAAAAGTTGCCAAAACTAGTAAATCGTGCTACAATTAAGGAAACTGAAAGAAACAATTGTGGGGATCCAATTGGAATAGGCTGATGTCCACCAATATCCACCTGGATCACCCCCCCCACCTTAGGAAGTAATGGTCCCCATTGCATTGAGTTCCTCCATGAGACGAGGAAACTTATGTTGAACTTTCTCTCTCGTAAGCCACATGCCTTGGTTGAGGAGTTGGATATCTTTGACAACCCGTTACAGTTGGATATTTTGCTGGCGAGTGTTTTTTATCTTCATCTCCATGATTCAATTAGTTGTGGCATGTTCCATGCAGTCTCGGTTTAGCTCTGTTGGTCTGATTTGTTCTCTAATTTTTGATGTGTTTAGTAATGGTGGAAAGTTTGCCCAAAGGAAGTCCACATAGAACACTGGGTGTAAGCCAAGGAGTGGGGGAATGCTAAGCTCAAAAGGATTGTCTCCCATACCCTTGGTGATAGTGTAAGGTCCATATCAGAGTGGTTTTATCTACTGATGGGCTCCAGTAAGGTGTTCTTTCTGCAAATGCAACAGAATTTGTCACCTATTTGAAACTTGTGTGACACCCGATGTTGATGATGTAACTTCTTGTAATTGGAATTGGATTTATCCAAGATGTCATGCACTTGCTAGAAAATATGTTGGATGCGTTTAATAAATCGGGTTGCTTTATCATCCTTGAACTATAGATGTGTGGATCTTGTGTAAATCTAGAACTTGCTTGCAATCCACTAGCATCTAGTAAGTGGTCACAAACTCTGAATCATTCTTTTACATTTGTGGCCATCCAAGGGTCTTGTGGCCATAAGAGTTGAGAACAGTAGTTAGTGCGATAACTGGCAGTCGACTGAGGAAATATACAACATGATTGGTGCTACCCTTCTTGTACTTAATGTTTAAGGGAAATTGTTGAATATATGTAGACCACTTCTCATGGCAATCATTTGTAACTTCCCTTGTGTCTATATAAACTGAAGAGGTCAATGATATGTGTGGATGACTGTCTCATTCCCCAAAATGTAATGTTTCCATTTTTGGAAATACTACATGATAGAGTACATCTCTTTATCATAAGTGTGGTACTTCTGAATTGTATTGGAAAGTATATCACTGTGATATGTCATGGGATGCCCTTACTAGTTGATAACTACACCAATAACATATTAAGAGGAATTCATCTCGATTTCGAATGGCTATTGCAGGTTTGGCAATGTGAGTATAGGTGTAGAGTAGGGGCGGTGCTTCAGTTCAGTGAATGCCTTATGTTGGGACTTGAACCAAGAAAAAATTGCTTTCACTCTACCCTTTGTAACTTGACTCAAAGGCTAAGTGATATGGGAGAATTCCAACACAAGCCTTTGATAAAAATTGGTAAGGACCAAAAAGTTGCAATAATCTATTAGAGTGGTTAGGGTTAGTCAACCTAGAATGAATTTGATCTTAGCCAGATCCACATTCACGCCTTTCTCATCCATGACATAGCCCAGATATTGGACCTGACCCATGCCAAAGGTGCATTTCTCTAGGTTGGCGAATAGTTTGTGTAGTTGTATGCTTTGAAGGACCCGTTGAATGTGTTGCAAGTGATCCTTCCAACTCTTGCTAAAGATAAGAATGGTGTCTAGATATACAGCCACAAATCAGTTGATGAGGGCCGCAAGATGTCATCCATCAACATCATAAAATTTCCAGGTGCATTTATCAACCTGAAAGGCATGACAAACCATTCAAAAAGGCCCTCCTTTGATTTGAAAGTGGTCTTCCATGCATCTATGGGATCTATTGGAACCTAGTGATAATCAAACTTAAAATTGATCTTACTGAAATACTTTCCCCCCTTGAGCTGGTCAAGAACGTCATCAATCCATGGGATTGGATACCTATTCCTGACAGTGATTTTGTTCACTGCCTGATAGAGCCTCTAGGTCACATCCTCCTTTTGTACAAATATAATCAGGCTCCCACAAGGTGATGAACTTGGTCGGGTGTGACCTTTTTGTAGCAGCTCTTGGATCTGCCACTTGATCTCTTCATTTTTAGAATGGAGTGGCAGTATATCGATCCATTGGGTAGAGGTGATATAGGGATTAGATCAATTGAATGATTAACCTAAAAGTGTGAGAGAACCCCTATGGGTGAGGAGAAGATGTCCCTGTATTCTTCCATGACCTTATCCACCTACTTCTGCTGCATGGAGGAAACTTTCTTAGGGTCCATGGATGTGACCATGATCTTCCCCTTACTTTAAGAATGAATAAAAAAGAAATAAAAAATTCTCGGTCTCGGAGATGATCTTACTACATTTCTTAGCGGAGATCAAAGAGATTGTGGAAGGCGGGACTACCTCTGATATCTTGCATAACTTATTTCCCAAAGTAATAATATCAGTGCAAGGCCTAAAATCATACACAACATGATGCTTCCACAAGTATGGCTAACTTAATAATACATCACAAACATCAAGAGGAACAACATCACACAATACCTCATCCGTGTAGCGCTTGTTGTAGGGAATATGACACTGCTGGCTGACATGGAGATATCGTCCTTGATGAAGTCACCATGTGGTGTATGGTTGTGGGTGTGGTGTGGTTAGTAGGCCCAACTGATTCATGTCCTCTACTAAAATGAGGTGCTTTTGGATTTCGTTGTTGAAAATGAACTACAATGACGAATTCTTCACCAACATCTGTGAGTGGAAGAGACACTCCCCCTCGTTTGGATTTTTGGGCTCAATATTTTGGACCTTAGTGGTGGCAACAGTAGCTCTAGATTCTGTGTCAATAATCTACTTCCCCTTGTTACTCCCCATGTATGTTTTTGGATAAGAATCAAAAGACGCATTATACTTTGAAGATTCTAGCTTGACCACCAATGACTTCTTGGCACAACACTCATTTGCGTTGTGAGAGGGGCTCTTGTGGAACTCATATCACTTTTATGTTTCCTTCTTCATCCTCATGGTACCATTATTTTCTTGTGGCTTCGATGGGTTTTCCTAGGCCGCTCCATCTTTGTTTTGTCTTTTTTCCTACAGTTTGGGACTGCTCTTGCCCTAGTTTTGGTTCGTGAATCCAAAATTGTGCTTTTGTTTATTTTTTTTTTCATTCTTGGCAGCGTTGCATCAAGTAAGGAGATGTATAGGAAAACCATTTCTCCTCGAATATATTTGTGAAGAAAACCATGGTACTTGAGTACTAGACATTGCTCAAAGTCCTTGATACCCAACTTTGTGCGTAGAGTATTAAAAACATTTTTGAGCTCATGCACATTCTGGTCACTTTGCTGTCGGAGTGTGGTCCACATATGTACTTGTCCTCATAGCTCCCTACATGGTAATATTCTTCTTTAGGATCATCTCAAAAAGAGTTCCAAGAGGGGGTGACTGTAAACAAAGAGGGTTCTTCAATCCTTCTCTCACAATAATTTTTTCACCAATACTTTACACCGGGGGGGGGACCTTAAGCATTACAAAAGTAATTTTCTCCCCATCGAAGAAGCTATGAACCAAAAAATAATGTTCTGACAGATTCAACCTTTTATCTACAACATCTACATCTATGTGCCATTCGAATATAAGGATATCAAAGTTTACTTGTACCTTGAAGGAGGTGGCACCTCCAAAGTGACTGTTGGATGAATATGTGCCGCCAATGGGCATCCACTGAAGGATCAGCGAAAATTTGTTTGTCATATCATTGCTTTTCTGCTCGAGAGCTTATTTGAGCAAAAGTATGATAAGATTTCATGCTTCATCATCCTTCTTTTCTTCTGCCATGGGAGGTCATCAATGTCGGCAAGGACTGTCTTGCAAAGGCTCAACCAGTTCAAATCCAAACTCCTTATATCTCGACCTCATTAAGGACATTCACATAAAAATAGAGAAAGAGGAGACTGCTCTAATACCAATGCTCCAGATTTATGAAGGGAGAAAATGAAAGACAAGTATAAATAAAAACACAGAGATATAATGAAAACATAACTTCAATTCATTAATAACAAAGTAACGAAAAATGTTTACATGCAGAATGGAAATAAACTAGCTCACATGATGGTAACTTATCTCTTAGAAGAGATGTGCAACTACATACCTTCTGAACTATGTTATAATGAGGATCAAAGGAATACTTATTATTTAGAAACAATGGAAAACCGTAAACATCTAAAATCCTTAACCTTAGGAGATGAAGTTCCAAAAGTTTGCGGGCCCCGTTGGGGTAAATTGGTACATTAACTTCTTGGGGTCGTGACTTTGGCATACGATCTCCATTTGATGCGTACAATACCTCATTGGAAAAATCTATCCAAGGACTACAACTTCTAACTATAAAACAATACCATAGACTACAATTTTTCTTATTTTCCATAAAAAAGATGTTTAAGGTCTCAAAATGGCTTGAGAAGTTGAGGACCCGAAAAACTACAAAAATTAGTAAACTGTGCTATAATTAAGTAAACTGAAAGAAACAATCGTGGGGGTCCCAATTGGAATAGGTGGGTGGCCACCAATATCCACCTAGATCATTTTCCCATGTTTTCTATGGACTATGGTTGCATATGGTAAACACATGGTTGACTAAGTCTGACCATGGTTAATTATGGTTGAAAAAGGTTAGTTATGGTTGAAAAGGATCAACATATGGTTAGCTAAGGTTGACTATGGTTTAAAAAGGTTGACTATGTTGACCATGGTCAACCATATCATAATGGATGACCACTATGACATGTTTGATCATTGTGACATTGATATTTTGTTACCACATTTGACATTATCAATTATGATTGTCCATGTTTGAATTTGCTTGACAATTAAGAATCTGTTAGACCATATTTCGACATCATTGATTATGGATGACCATTATGAAATGATCATATTATGACACTAAGATATGGTTGTCACATTGTGGCATCAACGTTTTGCTCATAAACTTGTTGGAATCATAATTATATGGAGAGGGCCAAGGGGGAATCATTATAATACATTTTTTTACTTCTATAAAAAATTATAGCACCATAGAAATAAAACTTGTAGGTGGAACATGGATCACAGTATATACATGGAAACCCATAAGGGAATAAATCCAAAACTTCTTTTAATTTATTGTTCTTTAAAGGAACCAACCTACTCAAGCTACTTGTATAATCCTTCTAGGCACCAAAATGTAGGGGACACCAATGCCCTCAATATTTGTATGTACCAACCTATAATAAAAATAATCCCCTTTATTTCTTTTTAGGTACCAACCTATAGGAGGAACCAATCCCCTCAGCTACTTTGTACACACAAACCTATATAAGGCACCAATCCTTTCTTATCAATTATCTCCAATATGTTCTTATTTGGTTTAATTTTCTCTTCTTTGATTTTTTGTAGTCACATGCATCGACTCTTTGATATTTAATATTTTCTTCTCTAGTTCACTCTACCCTTCTCAAGTTTTTGTAGTCACCTCATTCCTCTCTCAGAAATTTAATTTTATTCTCTAGTTAGCTTTTTTCTTCTACAATTATCTACAATCACCTCATTCCATCTCATTCATCCATAATTTATCAACCTTTCCTTTATTAATGTAATTCTGTTATATTATATCCTACCAACCTATAGGAGGAACCAATCCCCTCAGCTACTTTGTACACACAAACCTATATAAGACACCAATCCTTTCTTATCAATTATCTCCAATATGTTCTTCTTTGGTTTACTTTTCTCTTCTTTGATTTTTTGTAGTCACCTACTTTGACTCTTTGATCTTTAATATTTTCTTCTCTAGTTCACTCTACCCTTCTCAAGTTTTTGTAGTCACCTCATTCCTCTCTCAGAAATTTAATTTTATTCTCTAGTTAGCTTTTTTCTTCTTCAATTCTCTACAATCACCTCATTCCCTCTCATTCATCCACAATTTATCAACCTTTCCTTTATTAATGTAATTATTTTATATTATATCCTAAATAACGATCCTATTGAATTATTCTTTATATCATTCTCTACATCTTTCATAAATGAAGGATCTCTTATTTTAATGCCATTATGATGCCATTCCCACCATATTCTTTTACAATGGAAAACAAAAACACAATGTATATGATCACACATCCTTTCATGAGGGGCACAATTTTATCTTAATATTACAAGAACATCAAATTTTAATTAGTTGATGAGAAATACCTATTTAGTATATATCCTCTTACTTAATTGAAGTGAGAAATTGATACCAACACCACATAAATATTTTCTCCACATTTTAATTAATTCAATTAAGACAAACCTTCATAGTTTATATCCAATTTCTTATTTTTTCATAATAATGCCTTTAACTCTTCATTTATCCATTAACTTTCAATGAATTTGAGAACAAAAACATGCAATGAATTTGGCTATGGAAACATATGGATAATCTTGGGATATATGTGGATAGAAGGTCATATGCAGTGGGCAGGAATATGAGAATACATAGGACTAGCATAACCACATTAGTAAATGTGGTTGATATATGTCGATCTAAAATATTTTATATGTCACTTTTCATATAAAGGTAAACAAATGGAACTCATCAATTTATATCAACCACATTTACTAATTTCGTTATGTTATTTGATACCACCATCTTCAGACGGAAGGATTAGTAGTCCATGGTTGACTCTGGATGAATATATTCAAGTTATGGTTGAGGAGGTCTATTATAGTCAACTTATAGTTGACTATGTTATGTGAATATTCCATTAGAGTTTCTAAAATTGGCCGCTTTTTGCAGTCGGTGCCCTGTAAAAAAAATCGCTTAGCAAAACCACCAAGTTCAAGTTGTCTTTATAGCCCTAAGAGTCAAAACTCTTTACAATATAGGCCTCGGAGAAAAGCGATATACACTACGCATGTATGATTCAGAATTGAAACCCTGCTTAAAAAAATGGTGGAAGGAATTTAGAATAGTACCGATGTGTCCTGGCATTTAAAATTATGGTGCATAGCCTTGGGCACTCCAAATTACATTGTTAGGTTAGGCATAGGCCAGGTGGGCTCCACCCACTCCATTCGAGCCTGGTGATGAAGCTTTGTGCAACATATTGTAACTTTTGGGGAATCCCAACCCTCAAACCTCTGGTCTATTATAACATGAAACATTGGGCACTCTCCCTTCAGGTATTACCTTTGGTATGACGTGTCTCGATCCCTATCTACCTAGTTGTGCAAACTTGGGTTCTTAATCATTCCTCTAGGTTTGACTTTCAGGTCGTCCGTTGTTAGGTCCCTATACTACTAATGTAACCCCTTATTGTTATTAGTACAACCCCCTTATTATATTGTTGTGCCCATGTAGTCCCAAAATTGTTATTATTGTGCCCCATAGAAGCCCACTATTGTTATTATTTTACCCTTACATTATTATTGTTATGTCGCTCTGATAATATTATGACCCCTTAGACTTTTATATACATAAATGAGGTCTTGTCATTTGTATCATCCAAGAATTGTTCATTTGTGTAATGTCAAGGAGGTTTCCCCCTCAAGAGGCTTATTTCTAAGGCAATGATCTATCTTTTCTATCTTTTTGTGAGCTGGTTTCATAGCATTTGGTATCAAAGCTTTGGATTCTAGGGTTTCACTGCTCCAAACATGTCATTGTGGAATTTTCACTATAGTTTTTTTTTTGTTTTTGTTTTTTTGTTTTTTTTGTTTTGTTTTTGTTTTGTTTTTTTTTTGTTTTTGTTTTTGTTTTTGTTTTTGTTTTTGTTTTTTGTTTTTGTTTTGTTTCTTTGTTTTGTTTTGTTTTGTTTTGTTTTTTTGTTTTGTTTTGTTTTGTTTTGTTTTTTTGTTTTGTTTTTTTTTTTTTTCCTGAACCTCAGGCCCAAATTTCAGATCTTGGCTCGCTATATTTTCATATATATGATTTGAGGAGGTTAGGGTTTTTGCAGACTCCCAAATTACATCCTGAACAGGTGACCTTGGGAAAATCATCATAACTTTCTCTCTAAGAATTAGATTGAAATTTCATAAGAAGTTACAGAAAGAGAACGAACTTTATTTTGTTTGGGTATAATTTTCAGAATTTAAGGTTGAAAATGTGACACGTGGCACGTCGTACAAGTTTTCTCTACTGAACTATTCTATAACTAGGTCATCTTGGGATATTGGGAATAAATATTTCTTCAGGAATCCAATCATGATTAGACTTGCGGAGTTAGAAAGAGGACTCAGAGCCCTATTACAAGCCAAAATTTCTAAACTTAAATATCCGAAATTATAGATTATAGTCGTTTCAAGATCTAGCTCGTAAAATCAAGATAAAGCGAGATGAGGAGGTTTGATGGCAAGGATTTGGTAAATTGGATACTATAGATGGAGAAATATTTTGATCTACATGGTGTACCACTGTTACAGAAGGTATGTATTGCATCTAATTATTTAGAATCGAATGAATTTTTATGGTATAAAGGTATTTTTTCTTGTAAACCACTTGTCACATGGTCAATTTTCACGGAGGAAATGATAGCACATTATGAGGATACCAAGAGCAACACCTTCTTTAGCCAATTGATAAATCTCAAATAAAAGTTTTCAAGGGTAGAGGACATTGAGGACTTTCAAAAATTGAATATAAGGGTAAATGATATTCTAAGGAAGCAAAATATAAATAGTTTTATTTATGCCATGGAAGCTGATATCAATTGTATGAAAGCATATTGGAAGAAAGGCATGGAATATTTTAAGAAAGACATGAAAGGTTTGAAGGAAGGTGGGAAAAAGATGCTACAAGAAAGGCCTCCTAATGACAAAAAGGATCAAGAAATGTCAAAAGAAGAGGATATACACCGGGAACCAACCCTAGAGAAAGAATAAATGAATCCGAACATATCTTGTATTGCAATGACAAGAATTACCACTCCTCAAACTCTCAATATAGAAGGGCATATCAAGAAGAAGAAGGTTCAAGCAGTGAAATATCAAGAAGAAAAGTATCAGTAACCATCAAAAGAAAAGGATACTCACTAGGAACCAACCCTAGAGAAAGAAGAAATGAATCTGACCATATCTTGTAATGCATTGGTCTGAATTACCACTCCTCAAACTATAAAGATAGAAGGACATATCAAGAAGAAAAAGGTAATAGTGTTGATAGATTTGAGTAGTACCCATAATTTTATTCATTGTAATATAGCCAAGGAATTGAATTTCTTCCTATATCCAGCACCAGAGTGTCAAGTGACGGTTGTAAGTGGAGGAACCATAAATTGCTTTGGAAAGTGCCATAATATCAAGCTATCCATGGGAGAATATGTATTGAATAGCCAAATGCTTTCCGTTCCAATGGGTGGTACTGATGTTGTACTATGAGTCTAATGGCTACAATCCTTGGGTATAATAGCTTTTAATTTTCAAGAACTTTTCATGATTTTTTCTTCAGAAGGAAAGAAATTTGAATTAAGGGTATCACAGGGAAACTAGGAAAGATAATTAGCTCTAACAGAATGACAAAGCTTATAAAGAAAGAACAATGAGGCATAATTGCACAATTATGTTCGCTAATGGTTCCCACATTGAAATCATCTATTTCTCCAGATCTCCAAAAAGTCTTGGACAATCATTCCAAGGTATTTTAGACTCCCAAAGGTATCCCACGTATTTGTGATCATGATCATGCTATTCATTTGATTCCAGGAAGTGTTCCTCCAAACATCATGCCTTATAGATGTCCATAGGACCAAAGGAGTGAAATTGAACATATGGTTGCAGAAATGGTAGAGGTTGGTATAATTATCCAAACAAATTTGATAAACAAAGCAAGGGAGGAATGAAAAAATGACGAAGCAGGGTGGGAACTCATTCAAAAGTTGTCGAAGATCCCAGTTTTGAACATATTGCCAGAACTTGACAAGGAAGGAAAAATCATATTGGAACCTGAAGCATTCATAGAAGCTAGAAGTCGACAGCTACAAAATTGATAAATTTCAGAGTATCTGATCAAGTGGAAGAACTTACCCATTGAACATTCCACAGGGAAGGACGAGAATTTTATACAGAAGCATCAAGAACTACTCAAGCGTTGAGGACAACACTTTTTTAAGGATAGGGGAATGTTAGGTCCCTATAGTACTAGTGTAACCCCTTATTGTTATTATTACAACCCCCTTATTATATTTTTGTGCCCATGTAGTCCCCATATTGTTATTATTGTGCCCCATAGAAGCCCACTATTGTTATTATTGTGCCCTCACATTATTATTGTTATGTCGGCTCTGATTATATTATGACCCCTTAGACTCTTATATATAGAAAGGAGGTATTGTTATTTGTATCATCCAAGAATTGTTCATTTGTGCAATGTAAAGGAGGTTTCCCCCTCGAAGAGGCTTATTTCTAAGGCGTTGATCTCTCTTTTCTATCTTTTTGTGAGCTGGTTTCATAACATCTGTTCTATCAACACCCGCACTCAATTAGGTCCCACTCCTAATGCTTCTATCCCACTTATATGAGCTCGACGCATTGATAACAGGGTGCTTATGAGTGTCGCCGAGGTGAAACCTTCAAGTTGGGCCTATAATTTCCCACAAGATCAAAGCTCCTCACTTGCTCCTTTAGTTTGTGCATCCATGTCCTTCCTTCTGACTTACAATTTCAACTTTCAACTTATAGTTTATCTGGGCAGCCAGCTAGATTTGTGTCCTATAATCTGGAAAGTAATGATCCTAACCCCCAACAACTAACAAACTTTCCAAAAATAATGAAATCCAATAAGTGTTGGCCTATTGGACTTAGTCTCAAACACGTTTCTTTGTCCCTCTAGTTTTCTTTGGCCCTTAGTTTTCCTCTCTTATTTGCGATGCCTCTAAGGCATTTATTTGGATAAATCCTATCCCTTCATCTCATCCAATTTAATGCTCCAAACACCAACTAAATGTAAGGCAAAAAATCAAAACACAGATTTTTCTGTAGGATTGTGGGAGAAGAATGGATTAATATGAAACACAACATAGAGCTCTTGTGAAAAAAAATCACACTCCACCACACTTCTCTTTCTTTTCATTAATCAAATATATGAATATTACATTAATTTAGTTACTATCCTCGAAGATAGAATATGAGGACTAAGCTAGATAAAAATCTACCTAAACTACAACTGCTAAAACAATTTGACTAATTTACTCAAATACGAGGAAAATTAAAACAATTTCTGGCCTAACAATCCAAATTTTTAGGAACCAACTCCTCCAGTAAAATATTTTGACCTCTCGGTTAAAGAGAAATTATAGATACCCCTACATCATGCTCTTGCTATAATATGAAACAATCCCCCATTTATGAATAACAATAGCTAAGGTTAGAGATATAAATGAGGACCCTTTTTAAATTTTAGTCTTAGGATAATAAAACCTAACTCTAATAAGTTTCCTTGAAAAATATTTCAAAATAACCCAAGGATGAGATCCTCATCGCAAATCGCAAATCACGCTTTTCCATGTGACTATCATAAAACAACTTTAAAAATTTGCGATGCGCAATCAAATGTCCCACTGCGATATCCCAATTATAGGCACCTTGTCATTTTGCAAATCGCACTTCAAAAACTTTGCAAGTAATTAAGCTATGCCACTACAATGCCCATTAATAATTTGCGAAATGCGATATTGCGACAATCACTATCACATTTTTCCTTATAGAAAAGACAACGCTATATTGTATCCGTTTAAAGATTGCGATGTGCGAATAAGAGTAGTAAGTGTGTGAAATAATTGTGTTTTAAATACAAAAATGAACGAATTGAAAGGTTAATTAATATTTAGTGGCATGAAGAGAGGTAATCATTTTCCAAGTTATGGGTAGTTAACATTGGGTATCTCATTAAACCTTTCTCACGATCCAAAGTCATTTTAGAAAATATTTCAGTCTTAATTGCCCGATACCGTGTGCGCTGATATATCTTGTCCATTTCAAACAAGCTTCAAAATACATGTCATTGAGGAAGGTGATGCAGAAACAAAAAAAACAGAGAATTGTTGAATTCGAGTTTATAGAGATGGCTCCCATATTCTCTAATATAGTCTGCAACGATGACGGAGGAGAAACATCTTGGGAGGTCATATACAATAGGCTTGAGGACGAGCATCCCAAGATTACCGTCACAAGAGCAACAACTGACTCAACAAGACATTTGGCGCTTCAATTCAAGGATGTTTCCTATTCTTTCCTACATCAGATAGGAGAGAGGGCTAAAATCCTCCCATAAATGGATATGATCAGGTGGGTAGTCGAAAACCTCACCATAGAATATAGGAAATTCAGGAATTCAAGAATGGAACTCATGGGATCATTCAGGTCAGAGGACATAAAGAAAATGTACCATATAGGTGACCCTCATGATATATATGATAAGACATACGTGGACAACTTTGCAAAGAAGAATGCAGACCCCTTCAAGCTGATTCAAGGCTGGAGAGTATTGGACAACAAATTCAAATTTTACAAATTGGGTATGTATGCTATAGCCTTTTTGGAAAACCCCTACAACTATGCAGCTGCTATGCTATGTAGACTATATGGGTTGCCCAATAATTCTAAGTTTTCAATAGAATGGATTCCTCTGGTTGATGTCTGCATTAATTCCCACATCATGAATTGGGCCACCATCCTATCTGATAACCTAGTCACCATCATTACTAAATATCGACACAAGAGAGCCTCCTCTCTAGAGAACCTTTCCCCATTCTATTTTAGTGCCTACATTATGGATGCCATCTGTTTCTACACTATATTTCCGACCATGGGTTGGAAATGGACCTTATAGGACGCCTACCCTATCCATGTCAGTCATAAGAAAATATCGGAATCCCATGATATACCCCATTTATATAAAATATGTCATTCTGTTATTTTTCCCCTGCATCAAATAATTTTCAATGAGAAAGCCACCAGGTTTTCCCAAGAAGCCACAAAAGATCTTCTAGCTGTCGGAAAATATTTTATTGATGAATGGTTCACCTACATTAGGGTTTTTGGTAGCACAGCCGACCCACATTTCCTTCCTTTGTATGTTTCTGATAAATTGTTAGCAAGGGAAATCGCCCACCAGACCATGGGAAAAGGCCTAAATAAAGTCCTCAAATAAAGCAAGAAGTTATTATGGCCCCCTTTTCCTGTCAAGTAAGGTTCTTTTTATTTAGAAAATTTTAATCATGGCATTAAGGAGTCAGTAAACATGGAAGCCCTCAGGCTTCATACATTGCCAAAAAGGTAATTTGATCCAACAAGGTAGCATATAACATCACTATTGCAGTAAAGCTCAAGCCATACAACCATGAGGATAACGATTTTGAAGGCCGGTTAAAGTTGGTTAAATCCTTTGAACAAGCATTCGAATGGGATAAAGCGAACCTTAGTCCTAAATATTTTGAAATATTTCAGGAATTCAGAAATGAAAGGCTCGAAGTAATCCCAATGAACTTGTTGAAGATCAAAGATAAGCCTACACCAAGTGTGACTGTTAACAGTGAAGGATCTAGTTCTCGCATAGAGTCTTGGCTGAGAAACAGATTATGAGCACTGTTTGTTGAGTATGGAGCATGATTGTTTAGAGGTCTTTGTTTCAGTCGGATGTATACACAAGGAAGTTTATACACCCCTCCACGCGGGGGGGGGGGACTTGTCCCCCCCGGCCAGGGGGTTCGGGGGCAACGCCCCCGAAGCTAAAAGCAGATGTAAAATTGCCTTATAAAAGTATAGTAATTTCTAGTCAATCTGGGCCGTTCATTAGGCGGATGATCTAACAGTAGAACTTATGTTTAGTTTAGGATTTTTTGATCTAGAAGGAAACCCCTCTCTTTGTATGAGGGCATTGTATTGCGTTTGTGTAATATATGTGTATTCTCTGAGCGAGAAGTATAGTGGTGAGACTGTGAGAGAAAACATAGGATATTACAGTGGATCTGCTGTAGGTTGTGTCTCTTCATTTTGATGGATAATAGAAAGGAAGGACTGGCTATTCGTGGTGGACATACCCCAAACTAGGTGAACCACATATATCTGTGTCTCTCTTGTTTTATGCGTTTTCTTTGTTTATATTTCTGCAATATTTTATGTGTTCCATTGCTCTGTAATATATAATTTTCTAACATCTGGTATCGGAGCCGAAGGTCTATTTGGCTAATAAACTCGTAGGAAAGAAGGGTTCCTCTTTCGAGTGGGAGAAATGGCGGAAGATGGTAAGTTTAGGGTTGAGAAATTTAACGACCAAAGCTTCTCACCGTGGAAGATGCAGATGGAAGATTATTTGTATTAGAAAGATCTATACCTACCATTGGGCGAAAAAACAAAGATGCCGATGGGTATGACAGATGAAGAATGGAACCTTCTCGATAGAAAGGCACCCGAAACAGTACGGTTGTGCCTCGCAGCATCAGTCGCCTTCAAAATTTCGAAGGAAACAACAACAGAGGGTTTGATTAAGGCGTTGGAGAAACTATATGAAAAACCCTCAACCTCAAACAGGATATTTCTTATGAAACGGTTATTTAATATGAAGATGTCGGAAGGTGGATCTGTTGTAGGCCATTTAAATGATTTTAATACTATTACAAGTCAGTTATGTTCTGTAGTGGTAAACTTTGATGATGAAGTTAGAGCTATGTTATTCTTGTGCTCATTACCAGAAAGCTGGAATGGTTTAGTAATGGCCATTAGTAACTCTGTTTCTGGATCTAGTACTTTAAAGTTTGATGATGTTGTCGGTGCTATCCTTAGCGAGGAAATGTGACAGAAAATCTTCGGTGAAACATCGGGTAATGCTTTGAGTGCAGAGTCTAGGGGAAGAAAAATGGAAAGAGGAAAGAGCTCAAGATATCGTAGTAAATCAAGGAAAGGCAGATCTAAGTCCAGATCGGGGATAGTGTGCTGGAAATGCGGAAATAAAGGACACCTAAAGAAATACTGTAGATCTCGGAAAGGAAAAGAAGAAGATGCACAACAAGA
>APFE031572834.1:0-39695 GCA_000404065.3 Pinus taeda
CTTGATGGTTTGAGGAGTGGTAATTCCAGCCAATGCATTACAAGATATGGTCGGATT
Source organism: Pinus taeda (assembly GCA_000404065.3). Classification (NCBI taxonomy): domain Eukaryota; kingdom Viridiplantae; phylum Streptophyta; class Pinopsida; order Pinales; family Pinaceae; genus Pinus; species Pinus taeda. The sequence goes on from APFE031572834.1 coordinate 58, forward strand.
CATTTCTTATTTATCTAGGCTTTGTTCCTGGAGTATATCCTCCTCTTTTGACCTTTCTTGCTCCTTTTCTTCTTCCTCTTCACATTCTATGTAGAACAGTTTCTTCTTAGCACACTTATGACCTTTAGTGTATTTGCTATCACAACTAAAACAAAGCCGTTTGGCTCTTTTTGCTTCCAATTGTTGTGGTGTCAACATTATAGGTTGTGGAAGACTAGGGGCAACAACACTTCCATCTTTATAGTTGTGAGTGGTATGCTTCCTGGTTGTCATAATTTTTCTTTCCATTTTTCTTACTAACCTGAATGCCTTCTCTAATGAATCAGGTTCCCAAAGGCGAACATCATGTTGGATATTATCCTTTAAAGTCCCTATGAACACATCAATCCTATGCTCCTATGGGATATTTTTTACCCTTATGTTCAATTTTTGGAACTCCTCAATGTGCTCCATTATTCAACCCTTTTGTTTGAGACTTATCAATTGGCTAAAAAAAGTGTTTCTTTTTGTATCCTCATAATGTGCTGTCAATTCTTCCTTAAAAATTTCCGAAGTGATAATTTGTTTACGAGAGCAAAGCCATTGATACCATACAAACTGATTTGGTTCCAAATATAAAGTTGCAATACGTACCTTTTGTGTTTTTTGCACATTATTGAGATCGAAAAATTGCTCCATCTATAATATCCATGTTGCAGGATCCTTGCCATCAAACTTCCTCATATCGATTTTTGGAATATGGTGGGCCTTTGATCCAACATTAGATTCTATGGAATCATGATTAACATTTCTTTTGTTCTCATCATGAGTTTCCTTTAGTACCCTTTCACCATTAGTGACCATTGCTTGTAGCAATTTATTCATATTTATCTTCAATTCTTCCATCTTATCATCCATGCCATCAAATTTAGCGTCCATGCCATTCACCTTTAGCTTCCATGACATCCATCTTAGCTTCTACGCCTTTCTTTAAACAATCCATCTTAGCTTCTACACCTTTCTTTAAACTATCCATCTTAGCTTCTACATCTTTCTTTAAACGATCCATCTTAGATTTTGTTGCTTTTTGCGCAAGTGACACTTGTTGCACTTGTTCTTGTAATTTTGATATATCATGTAGCATTTCTTCCTCTTCTTCGTGAGTCATGCTAGAGCTTTCAGGTTGCTTACTAGGTGTTTGCATTTTCTTCCTCGGGGCATTAGTTACTAATAATAATGCTCTACTAGCCCTTTGAATTCCTTCAAACTAATTTTTCAAATCAATCTTATGTAAAAATTTAGAAAATCTACACATCTTTTTCACTTTGTAGGAGCTTGATATTGCCTTTGATGTATCTCTGTACTTTTGGATCATCCAGTTTGAAATTGCGACCTGTGGTATCCCTCTGTGTCCTCTTTCCAATGCCACCAGTGTGATCCAAATTGGATTCTCCAAGGAAGAGTTATGTGAAATCTCCCACAGTGATCTGATTATAGACTAGTTCAGTAGAGCGAACTTGTACGACGTGCCACGAGTCACTGTTTCGACCTTTGGCTCTGAAAAATATATACAATAAACTACAGTCCATCCTCTTTCTATACCTTCTTACGAAAATTTCAATTCGATGCTCAGAGAGAAAGTTATGACGATTTTCCCCATCCGCCTGTTGGAATGTAATTTCAGGAGTATTATAAAAAGACCAAACTCCTCAGATCATATCTCCGCAAAATATAGGCACGAAAAGCTGCTGAAATCGACCCGAGTGTTCAACGCGATTTTCTTCCAAATGGTTTCTTTTAGTTCTGAAAAACGTCGTAGAAAAAAAAAGTTATAGCGAAAATGCCACGATGACCTATTTGGAGCAGCGAAACCCTAGAATTCAAAGCTCTGATACCAAATGTTATGAAACCAGCTCAAGAAAAGATAGAAAAGATAGATCGACACCTTAGAATTCAACCTCTTCGAGGGGGCAACCTCCTTTACATTACATAAATGAACAATTCTTGGATGATACAAATGACAAAACCTCCTTTCTATATATGAGTCTAAGGAGTCACAATATAACCCAGCCGACTTAACAATAATAATATAAAGCCACAAAATAACAATAGAGGGATTCTATGGAACACAATAATAAAAATATGGGGACAATTGGGGCACAACAATATTAATAAGGGATGCAACTACAATAGTAATGGAGTAATCACTAGTATTATAGGGACCTAACAAAACACCAATTACAATCCATTACATAAAAATGACCAGCGCTATGTTCTGACAATACAGCCGACTAAACTTTTCTCCACAAAAGATTACTTTTATTTATCAAAAAATCACAACCTTTATACAACCCACCAAACTCTTATGTAGTAGTCGAATCAAGGAATCGATGCATATATATGTAGACAAAAACCATAGAGAGTTTTAAATACAATGCCACAACTGGGGCAACAACAACTGCAAACTTGCTTGGATCCTTCAAATACTCCTTCACTTTCAAAGCAGAAATGATGGCTATCAAAACTTCAACAACTATAGCAGCGTGTCATGGACAGTACTTGAATGCTCATTTATAAATTTGACTAGGGTATGAACAAATATTTTCTGATCTTGCCTCTTTCTTCAAAGAAAACAATCTGCCCTCATATATGACACAAAATTTATGGATAGCTAAGAGAGCATATGCCAGAATGAAATATATATAAAGAATTTTTTTTTTTTGTTCTTTAATTTAATAAGTACATAAACACAATTTGATATATATATGCACTGTCTATGATGGCATTAACTCACCGTTCGCTTTAGCATTAGAGATACCAGATTTGAGTAAGTTACTGGTAGATTTTTGGCTACCTCTTCAACATATATCTGCACCTCAGTATAACCAACATATCCTCTTCTGAAATAGTGACCATGTTCAGAAAATCCATGCAATAAGCATTTGGAGGTAGCTTAAAACAATCTTTCTCAAGCAAGGAATCTTTTATGGCCACAAAATCCCTTATAATTGAAATCTACTATATAGCAGAACCACACTTAGAAAAGTGATTATGCAGTGGAACTTGGACAGTCCACTGGATAGCGTATAATTTCTTGCACCAGTCATCAAATCTGCACTTACATACCCACGCAACTTGGAAATTTATGACCGGTGGACTGATATCATGCTCTAACTCTGTTGTGTAGTACGTTCACTTTGGTTCTATGTTAAAAGAATGCGGCCCACCTCACTCAGAAACTTGGCCTCTTAAGGCATGCACTCGGCCAGTAGAGAAGCAAGGACTTGTCCCTCTATTTCTTCATTCATCCCTCTCCACAATACATCGAGCCAGCAGAAGGATGTATGAAACATGTCTTCATTTTGTCAATGGACTCGGCCAATGGTACTAAGGAATTCAACCCAATTTCAAAGAGGGAACTCCACTATTTTCATGATTAGGAAAATTGAACCCCTTCACTGTTCAATACATTAAATGCATGACCAATACAATGCAATCAACTTGTAAATAACTTACTGGTTCAACGCATTTCTCAACATTCCTCCACGAATTCTACTTCAATGCATTTCTTAACATTCCTCCACGAATTTGACTTCAATGCATTTATCCTTGTCCGGAATTTTTCAATCCAGTACACGAGCGAGAGCTTGACCTTCATGGCAATAAAATTGCAGTTATCAAGAACATGGGAGCAACAGAGGACCAATTTGAAAGTATAGATCTTTCCGACAATGAAATTGTTAAGTTGGAAAACTTTCCTTATCTGAAGCATCTGACCACATTGTTAATAAATAACAATCGTATTGCCCGCATAAACCCCAATCTTGGAGAATTTTTGCCAAAACTCCAGACACTAGTTCTTACAAATAACGACATTGTGAACTTGGTGGATCTTGATCCACTCGCAGCTCTTGTGAATTTGCAAACACTTAGCCTGCTGGATAATATAGTTACAAAGAAACCAAGCTATCGCCTGTATGTAATTAACAAGTTGAAGAAGCTGCGGTTGCTCGACTTTAGAAAAGTAAAGAGAAAGGAGAGGTTGGAAGCAGAAAAGCTGTTTGCATCAAAGGAAAGCTGAAGAGGAGGCTAGGAAGGAACCTTTCTTTAAGAATCGTATAAGAGATTTTTTTTTTTTTTTAACATCAGCATCATTCACCATTCAATTCATACCATAACATGTCGTAATGCAGTCTTACACATGGTCTAAATCAATTCATACAATATGGTGCATTGTGCACATAACAAAATTGTGTGCAGCAAAGTGTATGGACATAATGAATGAGTTTCGATCATCGTACGCATAGGGTTTTGAATGCACACTCCAACAGACTGACCTCCAGGTTCAACCAAATGCAGTGACGACCTTCAACACAATTGACGCACCATTCTTCAAATAATTTAAGCTTTTCAACACATCAGGTTGCAATACAATGCCTCAACGCAAAAAAAATATGACCCCTTCAACACACAAAAAATAATTGCTCCAGAACTCATTGCTCGCTTTCATAGCACGGTGTTTTGGTATCCAATGCAGAGCACAAATGCGGGATATTCAAGATGGCTTCAGTGGCTTGACGACATTCAACGCACAATCATTCAAACGAGAGTGATTCCAGGCATTGTTAGTAATCGAAGGCTTGTAACGGTCCCTTTGTATAGCAGATGCAATAACATGAATTATGATTGATTACAGGGTAGAGAATCGACGGAGTATATGGGCAGAGATCCAGGTATTAGGCAGGTAGAGAGACAAATGATACCATGAACGTTCGCGCTGACATTTTCTGCAACTGGAAGAGGCGGACAATGTCACTGTTATGATAGCGGACAGTGGGCATCGTAGTTGTCTGACACACAAGACTGGAGTAACGGTGCGTAGAAATCAAATGAAATTGTGCCATTTAATGACAAGTCAGAGGTGTGTTTTTGCTAGGGCAGAGATGGCAGGTTTGAGCAAGGAGCGTGTTCGAAGGCAGGTGAATAAAAATCGCGTTGGACAAATAACAGGTTGCAACTAAAATTTAGCTGAGAAAATATTCATGAAATGCAGAATTGATGGCAAAAATGATCTGCACATAAAGGCCATAAAACAAATGGCTCACACTAATTATGCAGGGCAGGAATATGCCTGCTCTCATACCATGTTAAACACATGGGCAACAACATAATCTGAAGGATAAAACATGAGAATACATTTTTGTTAACAAGAGATATACATTTATAGTACATGGTTTGACCGTTGGGTTTCACATCCCAAGGTCTCTTGGACTTCCTTTTGTGTATTTCGCTTCCACACTAACCCACTGAGGATTAGGTGTCCAACATTTAAAGCCTTGATATACCTGGTGATGCTCTCTTGGTGGCAATATGGAGGACTTTCCCATGCTGCCCTTTCTGCTGTAAAAAAATGTTGCGAAACAGAAGAATCCCGATCCGCCTTAGCCCCTTTCACTTTGGTTCCCTTTCGTAGCTTTCTTCATATGAGTGGGGCCTGGAACTAGGGGCTTAGCCTGAGGGTCCTAGAGCCATTGAACTACCTACCGGGGGACTTTTTCCTTTGTTATATGAAATCCCGCATATCGACAATTCCCGATGCTTGCCCTTTATATTTCCTCTAGACTCCTGCGATCACCAATCTGTGGGGTCGGGCCCTCCGAAAGCAGCACATATCACAATTGGGAGAAGAAGTCTCTTTACCTTTCTTTATAGCGCTGGCCAACTCGTCCGAATGCGAAAACTTAATAGGCCAAATCGCATAACATATCGCATCTGGGAGGATCTTGCATATTGCAATCGCAACATTGGCGGAGGAGGGATCTTGCCTTGTGCGATCTCTAATTGCGATGGGTGATATCATCACTGTCGCGTGTCACCCTATGAGTGGTGACACGTGTCACCTAGAAAAGCCCCCCTTAGGACCCTAAAAATGCCGAATCCGCGTGACAATTGTTTAACGTACTGCCACATCAACTTTGTACTGCCACGGGGTTCATAAGGACCAATGATATTCCGCCATGTGGTCCCTTGGAGGAGAGAGAAAAAGGTCGCTCGCCTTGGTTTTTCTTTGGATTCCTTTGTTAAATGAAATCGACCGTCCCCGATGATTTAACACTACATCGACAATTTTTTTTTTTTGTTTTGCAGTCTTTTAAACCCGGTCCTATCCTGGATCGTCAATCATCGATCTATGAGAAGTGCGAAATGTGGGACCAACTATCTTCCGCCATGTGCCCCCCTAGGAGGAGAGGGAAAGGGGCCGCCCTACCTTAGTTTTCCATTGATTTTCTTTGTTAAAGTTTTGAAGGCATCATTTTAGAGGGTCATTCCAAGCTTGAGGAAGACTGAGTTTTCAGTCCCTTGGCTAGCCGAACACCACCCCTTCTCTCGGGCTATGTTGTCTTCATTTCCTTGGTCGAGATTGCGGTGGAAGGGAAACAACAATACTTCTGTTAGCTGTCGCTTTTTCCAGGAGACTGAGTTTAGTGTTGAATTGGGTGGAGCAGACTTCAGTGCAGGAGATTGCAATGAATCTCATCTAGTTGATTAATCAGAGACCAAGTTTTCCTTTTGTTGTGCGTAGTGGCTGCCATAGTGAGGAATCTGAATGCAGAAGATAATTCTGGGCAACGTGCTCACCTGCCTCAAATGCTGCAATATCATTTATAGAAGCCACATTCTGAAGATCGAATTCATTGTCAAGTCATCATTGACAATATCAGCCGTCAGAGAGACGAGGATCGCTGAATGTGCTCGTTGTATTACCGATGAAGTCATAATCTTGGAGTTGTTTGTGACATAATATATCTTGAAGACTGAAAATTTGTAGGAAGCTGAGTGACAAGGTTCAAGACCACATTCTCCTTCAGAAAAGGGCATAAGGAGGCTGAATATTTCCTGAGCAAAGTGATTTTACCAGGTTCCTCTGTAATCCATGTTGCTATATATTTCCTTTGTCAAGTAAATTAAATCTGTGTATATATCACCTTGTCATCAAAGCAATATGTATGCCATTGATTCATGTATTTTTGGGAATGATGTAATATATGAGTTGCTAGTTTGAAATTAAATTATATGTCATAAACCAAGACTACCCCTACAACAGTACAATCATAAACTGTTGGCAAAACCATTTGCAGTGAAACTCATATACTCTTAGAGAACTCTGAAAATATCAAGCAAGAATTTTTCAGGGAGCTTGAAATTTTCAAATTTTTTAGCTCAAGGATGAATCACTAAGGCAGCTCGCAGCCCTTAGCGCTGACCCTCTTGTTAAAAGAAATTTGATAAGGAGAATTTTTGGAGGGTTCAGATCTGGAAAAGATGAGGAACCAAAGAAAGAGCAGTCTCCAAAACTCCCAAAGAAGAGCAGAAATCAAATGAGAAGAGGGAAAATCTGTTTTACATGTCAGGGAGTGTGGACACTAGATCACATGTGTAAATCTAAGGGAGAAATGATAGAGGTAGAGGAGGGGGAGACTCATTTTGTCATTCAGATGAGGATTATTTTGAAGAGCATCAATAGGCCTGTGGGGATGATTGTAGTAGCCGTGGTATGCATAATTATTTGGTGGATCGGTTTAATGAGCAACAGATTATTCCCATGCGGAGAGGAGACGGGGAGGTGAGCTATCAGTGGCGATCCAACATGGTGAGCACATAGGAGAGCTTGAGAAGACCTGTAGAGATGTTGATGACAACCCAGATTTATATTCGGGTGTATATGATGAGCTGCCAAGGAATCTTAGGAGAGACCTTCAGGATGTTGAGTCACCAACGATGATTTAGCATGAGCAGCATATGGTGGAGCATGAGTTAACTCAGGAGGATCATATGGATAGTATGCATGTTGAGATTTTTGGGGAGAGCCATTTGAAGGTTCATGTTGAGCCCGTGATCGTGGAGGATGAGCAACCACCCTTGGGGTCAGCCATGGATGAGGAGCAGACATATGCGTAGATAGTTGGCAGTGTGACAGTATTCGCTGACACTTGTCCTCAGGAGATGCTGGAGTATCATAGGGCAGTTTGGCAGGAGATTGGTGGACTGGAGGAGTGTGGAGTTTCCTATTAGGCGAGGGAGATGGTAGTGAATCCATCTTTGGGTCTACCCATTGGTGAGGTGCAAACCGATGTAGTGGCATTTAGCCGAGCTGTAGCATTTTCAGGCAGCAGCCCCTGTCTAGGGGTACATAGATGGGGCTTACAACACAGTTTGCCCACTTTTCCCCATTAGAGGGAGAGAGGCAGGATTTCTTGGACATGTTTTGGTTGTCTAGGTAGAGCATCAAGAGTTGAGCATGGACCAGTTTCAGCATAGCAGACGTATCCCTTGCACAGGTGCCCATGCATCAGATTGGAGAGAGATCATGAGTTGGTGTCCTATTGATGGATTAGCAACCTTAGCTCGTGGCACAGTACAATCGGGGCACTTAGATGAGGAGGTTACTATATGTTTCAGTGCGCAGTGGGAGGTGGATCGATAGTTCACCAACATTTCCATAATGTTTTACCTGCATCAGCAGAGGTGATGGCCTTGGCTGATGCCCAAGGTTGGATTGGAGAAAAGTGATGAGCTAGTACACAGTTGGTGGGACAACATTCATAGTGGACATGGGATCTAGGTATTGGAGGGTCTAGTCATGTTTCAATAGCTCGGAGGCATGACGTGGACCAGTGGTTTGTATGGGATTTGGGCATTGGGTCTCAGTTGCGTTGGGCCACCAGATTGGTCCATAGATTTGGATTGCTTGAGGGAAAGCAATCTTGGGGCTGGAGGACAGTCATGCCCCCATTTTTATTCTTCTTCATAGTACAGCTATGATGGATTTCTAGGGTAGGGGATGGCTAGGTCAGTGGAGTAGTTTATGTCATCAGGGGTCCCGATGGAGGTTTGCCTTTTGTTTCGTCGCATTCCGACTACTTTCAGAAAACTGAGTTATTAGTGGGCTTGACTTAACTATTTACGCTTAAGGTGGCATTCCAGGAGGAATATGTGGCAAAACACCTCAGTGTAATAGCTCATTGGAACTGGAACAAGAAGATCTACAAGATGGGATGGTTAGATATCATTTTTAGTGACCCAAGGAGATGTAATGGCCAATTTATCATTTTCGCGCATTAAAAAGAATATTTTAATTGAAATAAAAGAGGGAAAAGTGCTCCATGATTAAATTAATAATAAAATAGAAGGTTCTAGAGGAGTCCAAATCTATAAAAGAGGAGGAGGAGACCATTGGAAGACATCTTGGATTTGATATTATTTCTTGTATGAGGTTGAGAACCCGGTTCTCTACTCCATTGGTAGACCCAAGACGAAAACCCTCGGGTGATTTAGAGAGATTGGGAGGGCACCCATCTCCCCTTGGTGGATCCATTCAGGATTCACAGGTTTCAGTGTATTGTTTTTCAGTTTGTTTTGGGAGGCCCATTGTGGCATTATTGCAGATCTATTGAGGCCAACTATCTCAGCGATTTTTCCAGCATGTAAAACCCCAGTTCTTATATTATAATAAAGTTGAGATTGTTTCTGCTTATTGTATTATCAAATTGCATGCATTTTATATGTTATATTTTACATGGCAATCTTCTGTTTGTGAGTAGAAATTTTATGTGAAAGGAATGTTCCAAATTTATTTCGTTTGGTACATTACAATCATCTTATGGGTTTCACGGTCACCCTCCACCAAACATAACAACAATACCCCCGTCGGGTCCTTCCAGTAGAGTAGGCCATTGGAGATGATATATTTCTGCGCTTGCAACCTCAGGGCTCGGTATTTGGATTTATCTACCCGCAATGAGCACCTCAGGAATAAGAGATAATGAACAATGTTCTTATACCAGGGAGATCCCTCATATTTGGCATAGATTTTTTGCTTAGATGTTCTAATCCTGCTCTAATGATCCTCGAGTCTGCCCTCCTCTGTGATCAGGTTTATCCCTAGAGCTTGGCAATTGGATTTGGATAAAACCTTGGCCAACCCCCAACCTTTAATGAGCTTGGTAGGCTTTATTTCTAGCTAATTTTCTTGTATTTTTGCTATCCACCTACCCCTTCTTCCTTCGCTGTCTCCTTGCACCAAGATGTCCTTGACTGTTGTCGTTGGGACAAACGCTGTGATTTCCGATTGCAACACATATATGTGAAATGCCTTCAAAGCCTTGACTAGTGCGTAGGCTTGTCTCTCCGATATGTTATATTTCAGCTCAACATCCCTTAGGACTTGGCTGAAGAAGGCAATGGGTTGTTCATAACCCTCTTTTGTTTTTCTGTAGCAGCACTGTAGCGATAGTTTGTGGGGACGCGAAAGAAAAGATGTAGAAAGGCACTGAATAGTCGGGGCTGACTAGTATTGGGGCTTCAACCAAAGCCTATTTAATTCTAATAAAAGAGTCTTTGGGGGCAGGCCTCCACTAGACGTCATTTTCCTTCTTGAGCATGTCCGTAATACCTTTGACAATTTTTGCGTAGTTGGATATGAACCTCCTCAAGAAATTTATTCTCCCCAGAAAGGCTTGAACCTCTTTCTTGTTTTTGGGCAAGGGAATATGGCTGATGGCTTTGACTCGTTTAGGATCGATCTTTACTCCTTCTTGCGCTACTATGTGTCCAAGTAGCTTCCCCTCACTTAGGGCGAACTGAGATTTCTTAGGCTTCAAAGAGAGACCATACCTTCTGCAATTTTTAAAGGTGAGCTTTAAATGAAGAATGTGCTCTTCATCAGTCTTAGAAAACTCTATGATATCATCTAAATAAACCAACACAAATTTGTCTTGGTCCCTTACGAAAGCTATGTCCATGGCTCTCTGAAATGTGGCCCCTGCATTAATGAGATCGAAGGGCGTGCGAGCGTACATGAATGTTCCCGATAGGGTGGTGAAAGGAGTTTTCTTTTGATCCTCAGGATGCACTGCCACCTGTTTGTAGACAGAGAACCCATCCATCATGGACATTCTAGCTGAGCCAACCACCTTTTGCAATATATGATCCATCTTAGGCAACGGGTAGTTGTCTTTCGGCGACGCCCTGTTTAGATTCCGAAAATTTGCGCATAGTGTTATTTCTCCGCTCTTTTTCCAGACAGGGACTAGGTTGGCCACCCACTCGTAGTACCTTAAAGGCACTATGATCTTTGCCTATAGTAGATTTCTCACCTCTTTTTCAATGGAGGGGAGTAAAAGTGGATTTATCTGCCTGAGTTTGTGTTTGCATGGCTTTATTCCACTCTTCAAAGGAATCTTATGCTGAATGATGCTAGTATCAAATGCTTTCAAATCCTCATAAGACCAAGCAAATACATCCTTGTAAATTTTGAATAGATTTAAATACCTTTGTTTAAAATTTATATTGCCAGGGGATTCCTTTTAATAGCTTGATCATCTGGGGTTCCTTCTCTGATCCAATGTTGCAGTCTTTTATTCGATCATCTATCTCCAGGGCTATTGGTTTGGAGACTATGTCATCCTTATTAAAAAGCCTTTCCAGTGCGACCAATCCGCATGGGTTGGTGTTCCCTTTTAGTTGCAAAATTTTACGCCCAACCACACTGTCTTTCCACGGAGTGGCTTCTTGATCTTCTTCTTCTTCTTCTTTATCGATGGCGGAGTGGGCGAACTCCCCAACGGCTTCTATGAATCGTTTCACCTGCTCGTCATTCTCGAACACGTACCAGTGCTTGACATCATCAGGAATTGAAGGTTTGTATCTGACTTCTACCTCATATCCAAGGAGCGGATTTTGCGGGGGCCTGAAACTGTTTGCTGCTACGACAAGGGAGTCAGCCATCTAGTTTCCTTCCTTGGGCAGAAATTGGATATTAAAGGCCAGGAAAAAATTATTAATTAGATCCCACACTTCATTACGGTACGTCCTCAGTCTGGTGTATTCGGCCTGGCATTGATTCTTGATCTGCCTTACGACCATCTCAGAGTCTCCATAGACCGTTAGGCATTCAATATTCATATTTTTGCCGTTTGTACCACAAGGAGCAATGCTTTGTACTCTGCCACATTGTTGGTCGCCTCAAATTCCAGCTTGAAAGAGGGGTGTCAAGTTGCCCTTCGGGGATACCAACAATATTCCGACTCCATTTCCCTCTTTTGAGTTTGCCCTGTTGAAGTATAACTTCCATACTTTATTTTCATTTGCACGCTGATGCTCTAACTGCGTCGTTAGGTGCACTGAGGTTTCCTCCAAGAAGCTCTCATCTTCTTCTAGAAATAGGCAAGAGAGATCACTTTCTTTCCCATGCACTCGGGAATTTTCCGAGCCTTTAGTTGGAGTCACAATCTTTACAAACTTGGATTCTCTGTACAACCTCCTTTGCTTGCCTCCAAAAGTGGAAATTGTGGCATAAGTCAGAGATAGAACCCCCCACCTTGGAACCTCAAGATCTAGATAAGAGCATGCTGAAACGAGGAGGAATATCGACCACCACTATGTCTATTACCACACTCTTCATAGGGATCTGAGCCAAGTTTACCACCAGCTCCTTTATCATCCCTAAGCACTTTACTCTCTTGGAGTCGAAGGAGTATAGGTCCTTGTATGGTCTGGTGATCTCCAAGCCCAATTGTTCCGTCATTTTTAGTGGCATGAGGTTGTGTGAGGCTCCAGAATCCAACACACAATTATGCAGTAAGAGGTCGTGGTTTACTAGGGTCACGTAGAAGGGTGCAGTAGAAGGATCCAACTCTTAAACATGCGGCCCAAAAACAACCATTGGCCTCTCCTCCTGGAGGTTTAAACTATCATGAGTTGGTGCTGAGGTAGGTGGATGCATGAATTGAGAGACTTGAATCCTAGTGAAATTGCTCAATTAGGCCTGACATCATACTTGTAAGGTAAAACCCTCCAAAACCTAGCCTTAGGGTTAGATCTTCCACAAAAATTCAATTTCCTTTGAGGCTTGAGGATCCACCTGCAAAAAATGGATGAAAGAATTCCAAAACCCCAAATATATACAAAATTTTTGAAACCAGAAAAACCCCAATGTTACAAAGTAAAACAAGGGTTAGAATATCTTACAAATATTTACAAATGTACAATATTTACAAAATATTTTTTTTGGTTCTCATTAGCATGTTAAATCTTTTTAGCCCAAGATCAAAAAAAGTTTTGAGAATTTTTTTTAAATAAATGTTATGGATGAATAATTTCGAAAGAAAGACCAGTTGAAACCCTCCTGCAACCCTCCTGCGAAATAAATCGTCACAATGAAAGCTTAGAGCCCAAACAAGGTTGACTCTTCCCCATAGTCTATGAACTTGGAGTCCAAAGGCTAACAAACCTGTAAATCTTTATTAAATCTTAAGACAAACCGTTAGATCATATAATGAATCAGATCAACTAAGATAACTCGTACCAATTGAATGTTCTTATCCCCGCTGAATGAAATAATAGTTAAATATGCAACATAATATAGAAGATGAACTCATAACTAGCACATACCACAGATCAATAGATAGAGAACACCATGAACTGAAACCCCAAAGTCTTTCTATTATGAGAAAAATGTTTCCATTAGAGCAAAATCTCAGTAAATGCATTACAAAATCACCTCTTCCAAAGATGGGAAATATAAGCTAAATGGCTTCTTTATATAGAGAAAACCCCTACAAGTGGAAAATAACGGCTTGTTGGCTTGATCCTCTTCAAACTAATCTCGACTATTGAAAATAACTTGATTATATTTTAATCTCCATTGTCGAATTTTTATTTTTGAGGAAAAATTCGAATTTCTCTCAAAAACCATTTGTTATTAATCCAAAATTAGATATTTTGGATTAATTTCGTCAAAAAATTGACTTTGACTTAACCACCAAGGTCCAAGGGCTCAAATTTTCTTAAAATATCCATTTTTCCCTTGGTGGAGGACCTCCAAAAGTTGACTTCTTTTTGACCCACGAATTTTTGATTATTTTCCACTTAGAGTAATTTCTCTATAATTATTTTTTTTTAACTCAAAATTAATTAATTTTCTGGCTTAACATTTTTACTTAATTTAGCTAGAAAGATTAATTAATTGACTCTAGAGGGGATTAATAATTTTTCCACCTTCAAATATTTTAGCCATGGTTTCTCATTGTGAGGGACCAAGCACTAAAATATTTTTACGTCAAAATAATTACAATATCAACCCGTAGAAGGGGAAATACACATTCAGACCAGACCCTGAAGACATTACCCAATTCTGCGACATAATGATCTAGTATGAAACCAAGTGTGCTTATAATAAAATAATTTAGCCATGGTGTTCTGATTACGAGGGAACATGCACTAAAATTATTCCCAAACACACTTTTACATCAGACTTGATAAACGCTAAGACTCACCTAAGACCTTGTCAACGAATTCCACTCTAGCTTTGGGGTTTAAGCTAGAAGAAAAAGTCTACCGATTATGTGTGTTTAGAAATAGACATCATTTGGGGAGGTTAAAAAACTTGCTAGGATGAAATCCTTTTTTAAAATCAGAGGCTTACCTAGGTGTTGTTACATAGTTAACTGTTCATGCTAGCATCATTTACAATAAACTTTGCAGAAATTGGGTTTACAATGATGAATGATGGCAACTCATGACTTCGATCTTTGAAAAATTACCTCCATTTCTTTGTACTTTGCTTTCTTAGAGTGTTGACAACATGATGAATGATGGCAACTCATGACTTCGATCTTTGAAAAATTACCTCCATTTCTTTGTACTTTGCTTTCTTAGAGTGTTGACAAAGTGTTGTCAACACTACTTTTGTACCATAAGGTATCATTTTTCCATTTAGAGTTTGGATTTTGATCCAAAATTTTGATTATAGAGTAAGATTCTGGATCTTTGACGTACTTAATTCTAATCTCATCCTACCAGTTAGGAACTACTACTAATGTTGTACACGCTGTTATATCGTCATCTTTACGTGAAAGTACGTTAGCGTCTACGATATCCTTCCCCCTCTTATGTAATATTTCCATGTCAAAAATATAAAGTTTCTCCATCCATTTCTGTTGTTTTGTAGATAATGTCTTTTGTTGTAACAAGAATTGGAGATTGTTGTGATTTGTGTGAATCGAGAATTCGCTTCCCATGAGGATTTGTTGCCATTTATTCAATGCACATATGATGGCAAACATTTCCTTATCACAAGTGAATTTTATGGGTTTCTTTTTGTTGAGATTTCAACTTTCAAAACGTATTGGATGGTTGTTCTGCATTAATATTGCCCCTATTATGAACCCTGAAGCATTATATTCTACCACAAAAGGATTGGAAAGAAGCATTATATTCTATCATAAAAGGATTGGAAATATCTGGGGTTGCTAATACTAGAGTATACAACATTACTTCTTTTAATGTCTTTAAACATTCTTCTGCCTTGCTATCCCAATGAAAGACATTTTTTCTTTAACAAGTTGGATAGAGGTGTAGTCAAATGCGCATAGTTATTTATAAATCTTCTATAATATCCTATTAATCCTAGAAATCCTCTTAGTTTTTATATATTTTTTGATTTTGCCCATTTTTTGATTACTTTGATCTTAGTGGGGTCTACCTTGACTCCTTCCTTGGATATGATGTGGCCAAGGCCTCTGACTTCTCTTTCACCAAAAGTGCACTTTTAGGTAATTTTGCATAAAATTGAGTTTTTTCTAGCAAGGAAAGTACATCCTCTAGATGTTTAAGGTATTCTCTCTAGGTCCTGCTATAGATAAGGATTTCATGAAAAAAACTAAAACAAACTTCCAAAAGTATGGACAAAAAAGCTCAGTTATAGTTGCTTGAAATGTAGCTGGTTCATTTGTTAATCCGAATCACTTTGAATTCTTATTGTCTTTCATGAGTTCTGAGTGCAGTTTTCTCACATCTTCTAGCATTAATTGTATTTGATAATAACCTTACCTTAGATCTAACTTCGAGAAGTACTTTGCTTCGTGGAGTTCGTCTAACAACTCATCTATGAAAGGAATGAGGAATTTGTTTTCTATAGTTATTTTGTTTAACCCTTGACAGTCTATACACAGTCTAAAAGATCCATCTTTCTTCCAAACCGATACCACTAAAGTTGCATATGGACTTCTGCTTGTTGTAATAACCCCACATTTTAATAGACCTTGATGTTGAGTATGTTGTCATTGATGTCAAAGCAGGTGCAACAGATGCAAGATGTCATCATTGATGTCCTCGGTTTGCTGGTTGTCATGGATGAGATGATGAGTGTTAAAACCTTAGTTGGAGGGTTTGGATTCCTTAGACGATGTTCACATGCTACACTTGTTGGAGGTTTTTGCAAAAGTAGGTCAATGAATTTGCCTTGGAGACCCGTGCCATTGGATTCTGCTCATCAAACTGATTCTGTTGATATGTGGAGCGTCTCGTGGCCCTTCGTGGGTTGAGAGATATGTTCTTTCAAAGATCCTGCACCCAACTAGTGGTCCAAAACCACGAAGGTGTGTTGATGTGGCAATTTCAATGCTGTGATAATGTGGCATAGAAAGATTGAAGGCCTCAACAAATTGATGATGTGGCAGTTTAGTATTTATAGAAAGGACCCCCATGACAAGGATATTTCATTAAGTAATTAAATTTTATTGAGGATAAAGTCTAGGCTCCAAGAGTTTCAATTGAAATTATTTTTAAGGGGGTCTTTCAAATTGACCCTTTTGTTTGGCTCCATTTTGTTTAATTTAAAATTAAGTCTTCCCTCCTTGTTGGCTCCTAGAAGCCTTTTTTATTGCTATAAAAGAGGGTCAAGCTCATCAAAATGTGCATGGACTTGTGTTTAGACTCTGAGATATCACGCTCAATCTATTATGAAGAAGGTTGATACACATTGCTAAAAAGGGGTTATGGTTTCCATGATCCTTTTGGAGTATGGGATTCAGTGGTTCCTTTTTGTAGGAGGTCTGCATACATAGAGGAGTTATTTCTTCCCTGAAAAAGCAGTTCATCATGAAATTTGCTAAGATCCTCTAAAATTACTTGCGACTAGATGTGAAAGGGTTTTCAATTGTGCTTGTAGGCTATGTAGTATGGTTGCTCAAGGGTTTTGTTGGGGTTAATTGTTTTTTTGCAGGTGGTCTGCCTACTCATTATGGCATTGCCCAATTCCCGAATGAAATGTTTGTAGGCTGGAAAGTGCCACTGATTTTTGTAGGGTTTAGCTTTGTATTCTTGTAGATGAATTCACTGTGTACTGAAGGGTTAAACTTGGACACCTTTGGCATGTTGGAAAATGTAACTAGGTTTGGTCTTCATTTAATGTATTTTGAGTCATCTTGTAATATACTTGTCAAAATAATAAAGAAAATATTAATAATTATTATTATTATGACTTAATAAAGCATGGGTTTCATGCTTAGGTCATCATATTTTAGGTCAAAGTCCCCATTGAGGACTTCTAGGGTTTATTCTGAGTTAATAGTCATTGTACTTTTAAAGAGACCCTTCTCGGGCTTTTGAATCATGTAAAAAGGTTAAGTATTGAGTAAAAAGTGAATTATGTAACCTCCACACCAAGTCGGCCTTAAGATGATCAAGTTGGCCTCAAGGAAGGCTATTCGATCTCACCTAAAGGCTATAAATGAAGCAGATCAAATTCCATGTGGAGGACATCAACTCAAGCAAGTTTGATATCTCTTTGAAGCTGGGAAAAGTGCGAAGTGAAGGAAGAAGGAAAAAAGTGTGCGAGTTTGGTTTAGGAGAAGGAAAGGAGGAAAACCGAAATTTTGGTGCTTCTATCTCTCCCTCTCGTGCCTTGGTTTGGAAGATCGAAGTTCTCTTGTTGATGTCGTAGCCAGTTGCCGTGTGTCACTGTTGCTAGATCAAAATATAGGTCGAAGCTGCTGGTGCCGGATGTTGCTGCCTTAGGGAGTTGTATTGGGCCAAGATCGAAGTTCCTATGTGAAGATCAAAGTCTTTCAGTGAAGATTGAAGTCTCCAAAGCAAGGTCGAAGTTGCTAGGTTGAAGAAAGTGCTGCTACGGCTGCCATGTCAAGTAGGATCATCTGCAAGAGAAGAGGAAGACTGACTTGGTGTCAAGGTCTAGAGTCTTGGAATATGTCTGGAAAACTATTGAAGGAAGAATTACTGACTGGGCTTTCCCCTAAAGAGGGGTTTTTCCCTGGCTGTGAGCCTATATCTGGTGTCTATTGTTTTATGTGCTATTGCTTTGGTAATTGCTTGATGAACTGGTAGTTACCGATTCTCCATGTGGTTAAAAAAAAATAAAAATTGCTTGATGAAACCTAATAAGAAGTCAAGAACATCACAAGTAATTATCAAGTGTAAGAAAATTTTTCTTCCTTTCTGATTTTCTAACACAACAAAGATCTACGCTTTGAATTTTTAACCCTATCTTGAAGCTGTGACATCAACCATTGAAGCAGTCATCTAAGCCTCGATAGTTTTGGCCTGAAAGCAAACTTGTTGGTACAAAATTCTTAAAATATCATTGGAAATACTTATAAGCCTGTTGTCTTGGACTTCTGATTCCTGAAACAAGTTTTATTTGTTGATACATTACAGAAGAACCTTTTCAGTAGTGGAATTGAAGATTTAATGCCCTAAATTCGACTGGTGATATTACTCTATTTGAAAGGAAGTGACAACATGACCTTTATGACCTCTGCAGCCTGTACACTATATCTTGTGCTCCTGCAATAAGTAGCATGAAGACCATGTGTTGAAGGTTAAGATCTGAGCTCTAAGAGCAGAATCATCAATGAAGGATGCAAACTTGACTGATGCTACCTTGACCGTATTCTGAATTACATGATCTGTACTTTCAGCCATCTTTCATTCCAAGAAGACTTCGAAGAATTGTGACTTAGTTATAATTTTGGACTGGTGAAGCCTTAACATTAAGACCAATTTGTGGAACCATGGCAAACCTGTAATTTTGTTGTCTGTAGCCCTAACCCTGTGGAATTGCAGATATAACAGAGTATGTTGAAGATAAAATTGGTATTGATACGTTGGGTTTTTGATGGTGCAAAACGATGGCATGGCACACTAAAGTTGGTTTTAATAGGCAGAGATGTATTGTTGTGATGGATGTGATCATCTGAGAATATAATTGCAGAGAGAAAGTTTGAGAAAGCTGAGATTTGGAGTATGGCAACAATTTGCGTGTAGAAAAGAAATGTGTGTGTTGCCAGTGTTTGTTTACATATTAAGATTACCTCTAGCATAAAATTATGCAAAACATTGACAGTGTATTGTAGTAATGTAAGAGATGGTGCAAAAGGAAAGCACGTTGTCAGGGGAAGCCTGTAGAGATGATGCAACAGGTAAGCATATTGTTAGGGGGAGCTATATCATATGGAGATATCGTCAAGGATGTGTCAGCCACCCTTTTCCATTGATATCAAAGAGGGGAGAGAATTTAGGAAAGAAATGAAGAAAAAAGTATGAAGTCAAGGGGAGCTTATGCAACACACCAGGTTATAATCAGTGTGTTGACATCAATGACAAAGGGGGAGATTGTTGATTTTGTTGTCATTGATGTCAAAGCCGGTGCAGGATGTCGTCATTGATGTCCTTGATATGCTAGCTATCATGGATGAGATGATGCGGGCTTGAAATGTGGAAATTTCTGAATCTAATACATCAGTAATCCGTACTGCATTATCTGGTTTATTATCTCCTACTTGTTCTTCCCATTAACAAGTTATTTATTAATATCAATACCGAAATAAACACAAATTCAACCTTCACACATATATAGATCAACAACTGAAATAACTGAGACAACACAAGGGACACCGTTATTTTTGGACAATCGTCCTCGGAAAAACCCAATTGGTGGAACAAATATGAGGGTTTTATTATTATGCAGTTTTCTGGATACAACTAGGTTGCCAGAAATGGCTCACCCTTCAGAGATTTTCCTTGGCAGAAATACCTTGCTCTGGAGACAGAGATTCCAGCTGAGCAGCAAATGGATGATGAGCTCCACAGTGACTTCGATTGTTCCTTAGCTGGACAACGAAAGGTGCTCCAAGCTTCTCTTTGGAACTGTGTCACCCTTCAGGGACAACGTCACCCTCTATGGCTCTACATCACCCTCTATGGCTCTGCGTCTGCCTCTCAGATCTCAGTCTGCCTCACAAAAACACCACAGGGCAGCTCTTTCTGCCCAACATCAACTCTGCCAGCCTTTGCGTCTGCCCGCGTTAGCTTTGCCTCTGCCTGCATCAGCTTTGAGTAAGTTTCTTGGTCTCCTACGTCACCAATGTTGGTCCTCCAAACCTTTGCGTCAGCTTTGACTGCGTCTACGTCATCCCAGGCTGCCTTTGCGCTGTCTCTCCGACACTATCTCTGCCTCTCAGCTATGTGTTCTCGACCTTTTGCCGAACTGCCCCTCTCTGCAATAGATCACTAACTTGATTTCTCAGCAAACCCTGCCCCAAAAAATCGAATTGACTGATCAACTTGGTGTGTCTCCAACTGACCCTCAAGCATCCTCTTATACTTTTCCTGTTGACGATTCAACGACTGAGATTAAGCCCCTAATCAACGACTAAGATTAGATCTGGTTTGATCCTCGTTATTTATAACTTCCTCACTCAATTTTATATTAATACACATTAATATTTTAATTTTCCTAAGTTTAGACTTAGGAACCTCATTAAAACTATTAATTATTTTAATATCTCTCCATCCGGGTGGAATTTCCCCAAACGATTCTGGGTCTTGGAGATCTCATGTGTCTTAGCCTCTCCACCAGTTTTCATGGCTAGAGCACATCCAATGCTACCAAAAATTAGCATGAAACCCTAGCTTGAGGGTTTGGATTCCTTGGACGATGTTCATACCTCACATTTGTTGGATATTTTTGTAGAAGTAGGTCACATGATTTTCTTTGGAGATCCTTGCCATCGGATTCTCCTCGTGATGTTGATTCTGTTGATATGTGGAGTGTCTCGTGGGCCTTCACTGTTTGAGAGATGTGTTCGTGCACCCAACCAGTGGTCCAAAACTCCAAAGGTGTGATGATGTGGCACTTTCAATGGTGTTATGATGTGGCATAAAAGTGTTGAGGGCTGCAACAATTTGATGATATGGCAGTTTAGTATTGATAGAAGGACCTCCATCAAAAGGATATTTCATCAATTAATTAAATTTTATTGAGGATAAAGTCTAGGCTCCAAGAGTTTCAATTGAAATTATTTTTAAGGGGATTTTTCAAACCGACCCTAATGTTTGACTCCATTTTGTTTAATTTAAAATTAAGTCTTCCCTCCTTGTCGGCTCCTAAAAGCCTCTTTTGTTGCTATAAAAGAAGGGTGAATCTCATCAAAATGTGCAACGACTTGTGCTCAGACTCTGAGATATCTTGCTCAGTCTATTTTGAAGAAGGTTGATGAACATTGTAGAAAAGGGGTTATGGTTTCAATGATTCTTTTGGGTTATGGGATTTGGTTGTTTCTTTTTACAAAAGGCCCTGTTTGCAGACATTTTGCCAAGGATCCAAAGAAGCAGATGTACCATTTTTTCTTCAAAGAATTGAGATCATCAGTCGTCAACACTATGTTATTGTAAACTCATTTATAAGTTTTTAATGTAAATGATGCTAGTAAGACCATGAATGTATGTAACGACCTAGGTAAGCCTATTATTTTGGTGATAATTTCATCCTAGGAGATTTTTCGTCACACTGACTCATCTGTCTTTCTAAACACAGATGGTCGGCAAAGTTTTTTCCTCCAACCTCACCCCAAAGCTAGGGTGGAATTTGTTGTCAAAGTCTTAGGTGAGTCTTAGTGTTCTAGTCGAGTCTTATGTAAAAGTGATTTGGGAATAATTTACGCTAATTAGCTAAATTATTTTATTACAAATCCCCTGGTCTACTAGATCATATTGTGTCGCAGAATTGGGTATGCAATTTGAGAGTCTAAACTGAATGAGTATTCCTCTTTGAGGGTTGAATTTGTAAAAAAATCTTATGTAAAAAGTATTTTAGTGCATGGTCCCTCATATTTAGACACCATGGCGATTAAAGGGTGAAAAAATAATTAATCCCCTCAAGCGTTAATTAATTAGATTTTCTAGCAAAAATAAATAGAAAATCCTAAGTCAAAAATTTAATTAATTAGTGTCAAAATTAAAAGTCTAGCGAAATTAATTTCTCCAAGTGGAAAAATTTGTGGGTATCAAAAAAATTAATTTTTGAAAGTCCCCCAAGGGAATATTGGAAATTTCAAGAAAAATTGGACCCTTAGACTTTGGTGGTCAAGTCAAAGTCAAATTTTTGAGGAAATTAACTCAAAATAATTAATTTTGAGTTAATAAAAAAGGGATTTAATGAGAAATTCGAAAATTCCTCAAAATAAATATTTTCAACGGCTAAGATTAAAAGGTCATCAAGGATTTATCAATGACCAAGATTATTTTGACGAGGATCAAGCCAACTAGCTGTTATTTTTCACCTGGAGGATATATATATATATATATATATATATTATATATATATATATATATATATATATATATATAAAGTCATTTGTATGTTGAAGCCATCTGAGTTTCGGCTTATGTAGCTCTGAAAAGTTGATGTAAATTACTGTCTTGCCGGGAACGTTGGAATATTCATAATAAAGACTTTGGGTTGCAGTTCATGGTGTCTATAATCTGATGATTTGTGGTATGTGTTGGGTACGGGCATTCCTATATTGTGCTTTATAAATATTTTAATTGTTATTTCATTTTGGTGATAGCAACATTCTATTGGTAAGATGTGGGCTTATCTCAGGTGATCCGATTCACTGGGTGTTCTAACGATTTGTTCTTCAGAAATATGTAGTGTTTATAGGTTCCCCAGGCCTTGGACTCCAAGTTCACGAACTTTGGATAGAGACTAACTATGTTTGGACTCTAATTATTTTTATGGTGTTCTTATTTTGCTAAGGCTGTGATTTATCATTTATCTTTCGAAATACATTTAGGCACTACTAAAGATATATAAAATTCCAAAAATTTCAAGCATTTGACATGTATATTTTGTAAATATAATTTGTACAATACACTTGTAAATTATTTTATTTTCTAACCCTTGTTTTGCAGCTGGGGTTTTTTGGGGTTTTGAAATTTTTTGTATATATTTGGTTTGGGTATTTCTATTTTTATTTTTTTGTGGCAATTTTCCCAAGCTATCAAAGAAGATCAATTTTTTTTTAAAAGCTAGCCCTAGAGTTCGGGCTTTTAATACCCTAACAAGGCCATCCAAGAAATTTGGCAGGTGTTTGTAAAAAATTTCAGTAATTAATCTAGGGCTAGATCTGCCTCCTAACTCCCTCTAGTTTCAACGAATAGAGGGCCATAGTCCATTGAGGTAAGAAGCAAATCATTTGTGGATAATTTTCTAAATTCTGGGGCTAATTAATAAATTTTGTAGGGGGTCCAAAATTGATTTGAGCTTGGTTGGTGGCTTTACTAGGCCTTCAAGGCCTAGCCTCATCTACTAGGGCCTCCATGAACCCAGCCGCAGGCCTAGTGGACTTGCTTTCCATAGCAACAGGCTTCATTAGAGCCCTCCTCCAAGTTTGTTGCAGGCCTAGAGGCCTTATCCCTGCCCTTCGTTTGCCCTTTCCTTCTCTGTTGTGGCCTCTTGCCTTTCCTTTTTTCCTACAACAGGCATAAAGGCCTTAGCCTTGCCTTCCGTTGTCGTCCATTCTTTTCCATAGCCCCTCTCGTGGCCTCACCTCTCGTCCAAGCTTTCTTCTTTGCCTCTGTCCTCTCCCTTTTCTCTTTTGCTGACCCTCATCCTCACCCGTCAACCTCCCTTACCTTTCTGTATAACTTCCTCCCCTTTGCCATAAGCCTTCTCCCTCTCGGTTGCCCTTATTCCTCCCTTCTTGCTTGCTATAACCTCCTCCTCAACCCCTTCTCTCCCTAGCTTTCCTTGCTGTTTTCTACCCTTCCCTTGACCCTTCTCAACTATATGAACCATGAAGAACTTTAGGCACCACAATGCTATGGACTAGATTCCTGACCAGGGCAATCTATCCATTGTCTCTCAATAATTTAGGCACTGCAATGCCATAGACTAGATTCTTGACTAGGGCAATCTATCCAAGTGGGAATAAGATGGACTCAAGCTTTCAACCTCTGTAGGTACCATCAGACTTACTTACTAACCATCAACCCAAGGACCTAGGTGCGTATCCATGTTCAAAGCTCTATGACCCACGCCACCCTCTCTACTTCGGGACCGAGACATTAACTCAAAGTGTCGGCAAGATGTCCTCCTAGGCAATGCTTCACTCACAAAGCCTCAACACTTCTTGATCCAGCAGATCAAGGATGACCAATCTCCCCCAATCAAACTGATTGGTAACTAGTATTTTATCAAAACCTTTGAGAGATTCACTTGTACAAACACAACCCTAATCAATAATATACTTTCATATGTACCTAATCAAATTCAAACCTCCGGGGTCTTTCAGACAACTTGATATTGCTTCTCAACTTTTCATAGTAGCACTATCAACCGAATCTCTTACAGAAGATTCCTCAATCATACACTTTCCTTTCCTACTTCTCATGCAACAACATATCCTCCGAAATTCATTCTTCAATAAAAAACAAGCTATGCCCTCCCTCTCGACCAGGAAGCATCTCTTTATCTAAACTCCCTCTTAGTCTTAGGGAGATCAACTTCTTTTCGTCATCAGAGAATTTTTCGTGGCTTCCAACCATTTTGTCAGAGTTATCATGATCCACTTCATGCTTATCATATCAACAAACATCTTCACCATCTTGAAGATTGTATACTTGCACAACTTAGATAGCAAGTACAACCAAAACTATAGAAGCATGAAGTTAGCCATATGAGAATCATGGAAACATTTCAACCTTACATATATCAGATACCCAAAATTAAACAATAGACATACTCTTCAACATCTTGCTAGGGGCTTTGTCATAAACCCTAGACTACTTCATAACAGGTTTCATTATATCTTGGGATTCAATGTTTCTTCTAAAGACATTCCTTACTACAACGCATAACAAACCCTTGAAACAATTCAAACAAATATAGATCAAGAAAGTATCTAATCACTTTTAGAATTCATATGTTAGACTTCCACTAGGGTTTCATACAAATACTAGATTTCATAAAAGAGTATTAATCAATCAAGACCAATCACAGCTTAGTCATTAACATGACCAACTTCTACTAGGGTTAGTTGCAAACCCTATATTTTCAATCAAACATCAATCCCAACTAAAACTCAGATTTCAACAATCTTACATAAATCTCAAATCATCATATTGTCACCATACATCAGAGATTTTTACTTCTACTTAGATTCAACTCCAAAACCCTAGAATTTCACAAATACTATCATCATATTGTCACCATACATCAGAGATTTTTACTTCTACTTAGATTCAACTCCAAAACCCTAGAATTTCACAAATACTATCATCATAGAAAGACAAACTTTGACTATGGCTTAGTTCCAAACCCTAGGATTCATGACCACTAACAAATAGGTTAACTCATACATCTAGGACTTCATTATCATGCATAGGCATTTCATATCATGTGTTAGTCAAACCCGACTTCACAAAGATTAATAAGAGTTAGACCACAGATTAGCCTAGGGTTTGATCAGACAAACACACACATATCAAGGCAGTCATTTCAAAGACATTATAAGGTCTTGCTTACACATTCCACAAACCCCTAATGAGTTAGGGTTTCAATGTAGAAACATAGCAAACCCAACATTACGAATATTTCAAATGTTTGGGACTTTATCATTCAACACTAACAAGTTAGGTTTTCCTGATCATACCAAAGTCCCAAACATGACATCATCAATAAAACTTAAAATAACATTTTTCAATATGCCTAAGCAGTTTAGGGTTTTCTACATTCACATTAGAATACCTTTATGTTAGGGTTTTCGAGAGAACATGTCTAGAGTTCTATAAAAACAATTAAGAATGTCTTTCACGATTTTTTTGTAAAAAGACAACTGCAATAATATGTTCAGATGCAAAAGAAAAAATCATAAAATCCTTTGTAAAGTCAGGGCTAATTAAAATAGAAGTAGTGGTTAAAGCTAACTTTACTTCACTAAGAGATTTCTTGGCTTCAATATTCCATTTTATTTCAATATGCTCTTTTAGCATGTTTGTGATGGCTCTTAAGATCTCGACCATATTTGGAATAAATCTCCTGAGGAAATTTATCCTACCTATGAAGGATTGGATTTCTTTCTTGTTTTTGGGATGGTCAGGTTTCAGTAGGGATGGTCAGGTTTCAGTATGGCTTCGACTCTGTTAGGATCTATCCTTATACCTTCTTTTGAAATAATATGACCTAGAAGTCCCCCCTCCAATCCAAAAAGAGTTTTCTTGTGGTTTAAGGAGATACCATATTTTCTGCATTTTTCAAAAACCTTTCACAAGTGTAAAATGTGCTCTTCATATGTTTTAGAAAACACAGAAATATAATTCCGGTAAATGACAATGAACCTATCTTTCTCATCAGCAAATGTAATGCCCATTGCTCTCTGAAAAGTAGCTCCTGCATTCATAAGGCCAAAGGGCATTTTTATATACATAAAAGTCCCCCAAGGTGTAGTAAAACTTGTTTTGTGTTGATCATCAGGATGAACCAGAATTTGGTTGTATTTTGAGAAACCATCCAACAAAGAAATTCTACTTGAACCAACTACTTTTCGCAAGATGTGATCCATTTTAGGCCGAGGGTAGTTGTCCTTGAGAGAGACTTTGTTTAGATTCCTAAAATCTACACAGAGCCTTATTTCTCCTGTTTTCTTTCTTGTAGGTACCAAATTAGAGACCCATTTTGAAAATCTTAGAGGTACAATGATTTTTGCATCAAAAAGTTTTTTGACTTCTTTTTCTATCAAAGGTAATAAGACTGGATTCACTCTTCTCAATTTCTGTTTGAAGGGTTTTTGATCTTCCCTTGTGGGAATGGTATGCGGTATGATACTATTATCATATGATTTTAAATTTTCATAGCTCCAAGCAAACACATCAGAAAATTCTTTAAAGAGTTCAATGTATTTTTGTTTTTCTTTAGGACGTAAGGATTTGGACAGTTTCACAATTTTAGGACTCTCTTCAGTTCCTATATTATAGTCCTCTACCTCGGCTCCTATTGCTTCTATTTTTGGCTTCTTGGCTACATTGTTGAAATCAAAAAGCTCTTCTATTGGCACCAATCCTCTTGGCAGCACATTGTCTTTTAGTTGCAGAACCTCAAGTTCTTCTGGATTGTCATTAGTTTCATTTAACACTATTTCCTCCTTATTCTCATCTACATCATTATTTGTGTCACTATGTACACACTCAAATTCATCTTTTAATTGTAAAAAAAATTCTACTTGTTTATCACTTTCAAAAACTGCCAATATCTTACATTGTTGGGACAATTGGTCTGTGTTTTATCTCGACCTCATATTTTCTATCAGGATGGAATGACACCTTAAAAATACTGGCTGAAGTAGCTAAAACATTAGCTAAAATATTCTGGCCTCTAAGAATAAGAGACAACTGATATTCAGGAAAAATGAAAGAAAATCTAAAACTGCATTTCTATAGGCTCTTAATCTAGGGTGTTTCGCTGAGTGCTCACCTTTAATCTGGTCAATGATGAGTTCTGAATCCCCATGCACATAAATTCTTTTTGCCCCTAACCTCTTTAAAAGTTGCAGTCCTAAGATTAATGCTTCATATTTAGCTATATTGTCTGTACATTGAAAATTTAGCTTGTAAGAGTGTCCCTTAGCTATATTTGTTTGTGAATTTACAATGAAAACACCAGCCTGTTCTCCTTCCTTGGTCGCAACCCCATCAAAGTCCATGTTCCATAGGGCTTCACCCTCCTCCTCTGGTTTTCCAGGTTCTAATTTCGTTTCCTCTGTCTTGCTTAGTGCAGCGTCTAAGAGTGAAACTTCCTCCTCTACAAATTCATCATTATACAAAATAAAGGAGTCTAAATCTAAATGCACAAAGTACATGCGATAATTGTTTGTTTTTTATTGGCTACTAACCATGTACTTCATTAGTGTCTCCCTGTATAATCTTCTCTGCTGACCAAAAACAGGAATGGTAGCATATGTCATATCCATTTGCAAAGTACCCTGTAACTTTGCTCCCCATGATCTTGATAGCAGCGTTCCATACCTGGGAGGTATGTCTGCCATTACAATATCCAATACCAAACTCTTTGTTGGTATTTGGACCAGAGTAACACATAAATCTTTGATTAATCCTAAGTATCGTACTTTGCTTGAATCAAATGAATATAAATCTTTTTAGGGTCTTGTTATGTCTAATCCTAGTTTCTCCATAATAGCTCTAGGCATAAGGTTGTTTGAGGCACCAGAATCAAGAGTAGTTGTTAAGTTATGGTATGTTCTATGCTTAGAGCAATTTAGTTATCTTTCTTATTATTATCCATAGATTAGCAATCACATGTACATAAGTTGTCTGAGGCACCAGAATCAAGCATAGCTGTTAAATTATGGTATGTTCTATGCTTAGAGCAGTTTACTTATCTTTCTTATTATTATCCACAGATTAGCAATCACATGTACATAAGTAAAGTGCACATAGAACATTAAATGATCAACAGAAAACAAGCCATAGAGAACTAATCATCATGGCCTACAGGAGAATGAATCATCCTGTTCCAGAATCGCCATGGAGAACACGTCATCCAAGCCCACAGGAGAACTAATCATCCTGTTCCATAGTCGCCACAGGGTGTCACAGGGGAAGGTTGAACCTTTTATCTTGTATAAAGTGCACCAACAGGGGATGATGAGTCATCCTGTGGTCATATGTTGCTCCAAGAAGTACCCCCCGCCCCCCTTGGAGCTCCCAGAGCTCAGTACATCATACTTGACCCTCATAAGAGGGTCTCTGAATGACACAAAGTCGTTCTCGGAAAGTCAGGAATTTGACCTTTCCTAGGGGCTTTGTCAGAATGTTAGCGACCTGTTCATCTGTACCGATATGTTGGAGCCTTATTGCTCCTCTGCACCATATCTCGAATATAGTGGTACCTGATATCGATATGCTTGGAGCAATCGTGAAATACGTGATTTTTTGATAAACGGATCCCACTCTGGTTGTCACATAGAATCATGGTGGTATCCAATGTAAATCCACATAGATCACTGAAGAGCTTTCGCAACCAGACTGCCTCACAGGAGGCCATGCTAGCAGTAATATACTCTGCCTCGGCGGTGCTCAAAGCTACCGACTTCTGCTTCCTCCTCATCCAGGATATCGAAGCAGATCCCAAGGAGAAACAACACCCGAAAGTGCTCTTACGGTCCACCACACTGCCTACCCAATCAGCATCAGTATATCCAAGTAGTCTCACATCTCCGACAGTGTATCTTAACCCATAAGTAATTGTGCCACGAAGATATCTCAACAAATTCTTGGCACCAATCCAATGTATGTGGTGAGGTTCAACCATATGTTGACTCAACGTGTTGACTGCAAAGCATATATCTGGACGGGAGTTCACTAAGAACATGAATGCTCCGACGAGTTGACGATACTCGGTGGCATTTCGTAAAACAGGTCCAACAGCACTACCGCTTAACATTTTGAAGTCAAGCTCCATCGGGATAGTTACGGGCTTGCAGTCCACCATACTAAATCTTTCTAATATCTTCACCACATATTTTCCTTGAGATAGGAAAATTTCTCCTGGCTTCTGCCAAACTTCAAGTCTTAGGAAATAGTGCATCAGTCCTAGGTCCTTCATTTCAAATTCAGAAGCCAACTCCCTCTTACATTTGTGAATGAGAGGGTCTGCACCTGTTAGAAAGAAGCCGTCAACATACAACACCAGCATGAGAGGTTTGTCATCTTCAACCTTTAAAATAAAGGTTGGGATCGACTTCACTCCTAGTGAATCCTGACGTCATTCGATCCTCTCATACCATGCTCGGGGTGCTTGCTTTAGCCCATAGAGGGCCTTCTTCAACTTTCACACATGAGATTTCGATCATAAATCTCAAATCTAAGTTGCACGAAACGGGGAAACGGGGAAGCGAAACGAAACGCGGAAGCCAAACGAAACGCGACCTCCCCAAATTTTGGAAACGGGGAAACGCGAATATATATAATAATATATATATATATATATATATATAAAATTAAAATTTAAATATTATATATATATGTGCAATCATAAAGCATTAATAGTGTGATGAGAAAATGAGAAGGCACTGCTATTTTATAGCTTTAGAATTGGTTTCTAGAAGTCATTAGAAACCCTAAACTAATTAAAAATTAATTAGCAAAAAACAAAAAATTTAAAAAACAAGTGTCAATTTGAATGGAAACGTGGCTCGTACGGCGTGGAAACGCGTTTCCGTACGTACGGGCGAGTTTCCATTTCGGGAAACGCGCCCGTACGTATGGAAACGCGTTTCCACGCCGTACGGTACGGGGAAACGCGTTTCCGTTTCGTTTCCCCAGGGAAACGACCCCTAGGCCCACGTTTCCTGCAACTTAGTCTCAAATCCTTTGGGTTGCTCCATGTAGACCTCTTCTTTGATCAAACCATGCAAGAACGCGGTCTTAACATCCATTTGATGTAGTTTCCATCCTTGTGAGGCCGCAAGGGCTATGATCGAGCGGATGGTGGTATATCTGGCAACAGGTGCAAATATCTCATCATAGTCTATACCTTCCTTCTGGGAGAAGCCACGAGCGACAAAACGAGCCTTATACTTTTCCATACTTCCATCAACTGCATGCTTTATCTTGTAAAGCTATTTAGAAGTGACAATTGTCTTGTCCAGGGGTCTGGGAACCACATCCCAGACATCATTCTTCATAATGGACTCATATTCTTCGGTCATAGCATCCTTCCATACTTGATGCTTGACGACATCTGAGAATGATGTAGGCTCATTTTGAATGATTGTGCTCATGATGGTCAGGTATCCCTGATACCTGTTTGGTTTCTTACTTTCACGGAAGGTTCCTTGGGGTGCAGTGTGTCCTTCAGCATCATCAAGTGTCCCCCTAAGCCATGAAGGCCTCTTCCTAGAAGAGGAAGGCTCAGGCGGAGGAGGATCAATAGGATCCATGGGTTCTTCCACATTGGGCATTGTTTCACCATCTTTTTCTTTCGGTTCCCTTGTGTCAGCTTCTTGAGAGCTCCTCACTGTAGGAAGATTGTTCAAAGGTGACATCATGATTAATCACGACTCCCCTTTGAGCGACTACATGGATTCTATAGCCCTTAGTATTTTCTCTATAGCCCATGAAGATTCCTTTCTTTCCAGATGCACCCAATTTATTCCTTTTCTCTCTCGGCACATGAAAATATACAGGGCTTCCAAAAATTCTAAAATGAGATACATCAGGTTTCTTACCAGTGAACATTTCTTCAGGAGTTTTGGAACCCAATGCTTGATGGGGGCATCGGTTTTGTACATATACGACGATGTTTGCAGCTTCGGCCCATAGAAACTTCAGAAGTCTTTGATCATGAAGCATAGCACGAACAACTTCCACAATCGTACGATTCTTCCTTTCCGCCACACCATTCTGTTCAGGAGTGTATGGCGTAGTAGTCTCCCTCTGAATGCCAGCCTCTTTACAAAAGTCATGAAACTCATTAGATTCATATTCAGTCCCATTATCAGTCCTTAAGATCTTGATCTTCCGATGCCATAGTTTGGACTGAAGAGACGTGTCACAAGACATGACACCTAGCGGACTTCCTCCGACTTGATATAATGAATCAACTCGAAACCCAATAGTGAAGGCGTCTTTAATATTGTTTTTCCATGCACTTACCTTGCCATCGCTGAAAGCCACCTTGTAGCCTTTGTCTTCCATTGCTGAAACGGACACCAGGTACTTATAATACATCCTGGAATTTCTTGCCTTCTTGAATGGTTGTCCTCTTCCTTGATTTCCAGCACTCCTTTGGATTTAGCCTCGGAATTGTTTCTTCTTTTAGTATGAGAAGAAAAGGCAGCGAGATGCCCTTTAAGTGTGGGCATTTCCTCTTCTTCCATCCTTGCTTCTTCTTGAATGCATTTTTCCATTAATTCCTCAAATCCGAGAATTACATTATTGTTGAGGAGAGTAGTCCTGAATATATACCATTTAGATGGTAGTCCTCCAAGAGTTGCAAGTGCCGTTTCCCTGTCAGGAATTACTTCCCCAATAGATAGGAGATCGTTCTTGATCTCGGTGATTCTTAGGAAATATGCTTGCATATTTTCATCTTTGCCCTTCTTAATTTCCTTCAGCTTATTTCTAAGAAACAGAACTTGATTTGCATCATTAACTTTAAATAAACTCACCATTCTATCATAGAGAGACATCTTCCATCCGTGATAGTCAGATTTCTCACAGAGCTTGTCTTCGGCGGGGAAGTGTGCTGAGGACGCCATAGTTCTTTTTAGATAGCCTTGCCAACCTTCTCTTCGGTGATTGCTCTTGCTCTTGCTTGGGCTTTGTCTTCACCTCAACTCTGATACCATGTTAAATTATGGTATGCTCTATGCTTAGAGCAGTTTACTTATCTTTCTTATTATTATCCACAGATTAGCAATCACATGTACATAAGTAAAGTGCAGATAGAACATTAAACGATCAATAGAAAACAAGCCAAGACAAGAGACACAAGATGTGGCGGCTAGCTAGAGACAAACCCCAATATGTGGAAACCCTTTGATCAAATCTTCTTTTATCTTCAATAATTCAGCAGAGAGATATAGTACAAAAATCTGATTTATATCAGCAACAACAAACCCTAGATAAGCGACATCAGTATCATCGACATCACCGGCATCAGTATCATCGACATCAGCAACATCAACATCATCGACATCAGCCTTATCAGTATCATTGGCATCAACGACATTGGTATCATCGGCATCAGCGACATCAACCCTAAACTAGGGCAGTCAATATCTTCCAAACCGGAGGTTAGATCACCTCGATTCCCGTGCCAAAAATTGCTGATTTCCAAGGAGAGTCAGCTTCACCTACTGCGCAGTCAAGAGAGAGAATGTTGGTCAACGCTGGTCAAAGTTCCAATCTGTAGTTTGTAAGCCCTTAGAAAATTGCGTCCTTCCTTCCCACGTGTGAGAGAGAGAGACCTATCTGCGCAGGAGAGAGAGAGAGACTCTTTTCTGCGCAGGAGAGAGAGAGAGAGACCTATCTGCGCAGGAGAGAGAGAGAGACTCTTTTCTGCGTAGAAGAGAGAGAGAAACTCTTTTCTGTGCAGGAGAGAGAGAGAGACCTATCTGCGCAGGAGAGAGAGAGAGACTCTTTTCTGCGTAGAAGAGAGAGAGAGATGGATGAGAAGTGTGTGTCCAAATGAGGAGGAGACATCCTGTATTTATATGCAAATGTTGATGATGAATAGATGTGTCTGTTGGGCTTCTGAGCCTACATAATTTGCTGGCCGACTTTGACAATTTGTCCATAATCAAAATAAATTCATATCTCCATAAATACTTATCGGAATCGGATGATCTTTAGATCAATCCTACACCTATCGACGAGAGGAATCTAGATAAAATATTATCAGCCATGAATAAGGTGATCCTCATGGAGTTTGGCCCTAGTTGCCAATTTTAACAATAGCATTGTGCAAGATTTTGTCGTGAATATTCAAACTAATATAGAAAGGTGGCACATTGCCATCTTGAGATTTCCCTTCAACTTTTGGTCCAAACAACAACTCAAGTTGGTCATCAGTTAAGTTGACTGTGTTTGTCCCTTCCCCTATTTTTAGAGACTTCATGATGTGAGGTTTATATGCATTTTTGTTGATTAATTATGCGAGAGGAATAGAAATTTTCACCTTCGCCAATTCATTTTCAGTGCTAAAAGATGTCTGAGGTTTGTCTATCTCTTTGATATTCAGATCCTGGTTTTTTGAAGTCTCCTTTTGAGAATCATCTCTTGACTGGCTAGTAGAAGGGGTGTCATTTTGTATTTTCTTGTGTGATTTTCGATAGCCTTTTTACTTCTAAAATTGTAATGTATGTGCACCTCCATGATAGCATTTTGATAGCCTTGTTTATAATCATTTGACTCTAAAGGGAGGATTTCTGGTTGGGAAGGCAAGAACATGTCTTACTCCTCTTTGGTTAAGAAAATGTGGTAAATTTCACTTTCCTCAAATAAGTTTATTTGATTTTTTTCATGATCCTCTTGTAATTCAGATTCTTCATCCGCATAATTGTCTTAGAAAGGAGGTCTAATTAGCTACTGATCAGTTTGGCCTCTCTGTTCTCTTTGTTTGATTTGAGGTGGGTCTCCTAAAACCAGGATTTCTAATTGGAGGACCATCTTGATTTTCTCTTGGAGGAGCCCTATCAGTTAAACTTATCCTTTCTATCATTTTCTCCATTGTTTTAACTAATGTATTCACCCTAGCATTTGATGAGGAAGAAGAAGGTTCTTCCTTAATAGTAACTCTCCCTCTCAGCGTTTAGTCTGGCTCTCTTTGCCAACATATTGGCTTCTACACTGATTGCATTTCTCTGCAGTTCCTCAAGGGTAGCAGGGTTTTTCTCTCTAAGTTGGTGAAACATGTCTGGATCAAATCCATCAGGGAATTTGATCAGAGCTAGTCCTGGTGGAGGTTGTATTGCAGTTGGGATAGAATTGTAAATGTTATTAACTCTAGTGCAATAGTCTTGAATTGTTTCACTAGGGGCTCTCTTTATACTCTCATATTCAGCCAAGATTTGGAGAGGATTCTTCTTTATTTCCCATCTTCTGAGGAAAGTTTGGTGAAATTGTGCAAGATCTAGGATAGAGGCAGCTGGCAATGCTTCAAAACCATTTCTTAACTTCTCCAGTGAGACTTTGGACAAATAGTCTCAATTTCACATCATCATCATCAATTTCTTTGAAATCTAAATAATCATTCATTTTGTCTATATGCTGTTGAGTAGTGATTGGCCATGTGCCATCAAATTGAGGTATTTTACTCTGGTAATCTTGTGGCATGGCATTGAGTTGCCCAGTTAAAACCAGGGGCGTATGCCGACCTGCCATGATGGGTATATGAGAGGAAGAGGTAACTACAATGGAGGTAAGATGTGGAAGGTTTTAAAGGTGGGATGGTAGTTTGTTGTGTTGGTTTAGTGGTGGCAGGGATAGTAGATGAAATGGGTATACTGGTGATAGGGGGAATTACTGGAGGGATAGTCGTAATAGGTGGAATCTCTAGAGGGGTAGTAGTAATAGGTGGAATTACTGGTGGGGTTGGTGATGAAGCAGTAGAAGAAGAAGGTGAAGATTTACATGATTCAAGAGATTTCTGCACAGTCTGATCTAATTTAGTTACTAACACTTCAATCTTATTAAATTGTTTGATGACATCATCATCAGAGTCTGTATTAATAGGTTGATGCTTTGAAATGTAAGGTTTTAAAATGCTTTGATAAAATACAGTTTCAGGTATGAAGCTATCAGATTTAGTATGAAAGAGGCTATGTTCAAAAGCTAAATCAAATTCAAGATCCTCTACACTTACTAAACTTTTAGGAAGAGAATTAAGTTTGGGCAGTGGATCATTACTAGGTTGGCTCTCGGTTAAACTCTTCTTTCTAAGATTTTTTTCAGCATTATCTACAATTTTTGGGGGTTTAGGATCTGGATTAGCTCTAGTATATATCTTCTTAGAAGCCAAATCTATTGTAGTATATTTACAGATATAAAGTATGTACAACTTATAAGGGACAAACAACCTTAATCAGATCTATTTCATAGTCACACACTTGAAATAACTTTAAGTTCTAAAATAAAATTTACCAGGGAAAAAAAAATTGGATTCAATTCAGAGTTGTTCGAAGTCCCTAGTATGGTCGCCAGGATGTTATCACTTCGTAATTTCTTAAGGTTGTGAAAGAAACCCAGAGGTAACCATAGAACCACTTTTAAGCTTAGAAGCTAGCCCTTCCAAACTCAGAGAGGGATCTCTATATTGGATTTAGATTTGTTGTTATGGGATTTTAGGCTAGTTATTAGGTTTAGAGTTTGGTTTTTTGAAATATTTGGTTGAAACTGCAAGGAAAGGCCATTGGGCAATGGAGTCAAAGTCTTAGGGTGATCAGATACAGAAATATCAGAACAAATTGAAACAGGGCAAGTTAGGCAGGCTATTGGATCTTTGAAGCTTTGTGGAGTGAAAGGGAGGAAAAATTTCAGATTCAATTAAACATAGATCATTTTAACATGATTTCTATATTTAATCTCAGTTTGAAAACATATATATTGCTTATAAGCCAAGACATTGTGTAATTAAACAAGTTCA
Source organism: Pinus taeda (assembly GCA_000404065.3). NCBI lineage: Eukaryota > Viridiplantae > Streptophyta > Pinopsida > Pinales > Pinaceae > Pinus > Pinus taeda. Next base: position 36,344 of record APFE031572834.1, read on the forward strand.
ACCCTTCATCTTCTTTTAAACAATACAGATAAGAAAGACATGAAAAACATAGATATAACAAGTTTATAAGAGAAAAAAACATCACCAATTTTCCTGACACATAAATCTTGGAACAATCTTTTGTATTAATGAAATGATCGCTTTTAGCTTAGTGAACAACTTAACATCAAAGTATGCTCTCTTGATACAAGTCCCAACATTTGTACTTTCGATTTATGAAGTACTTATACAAAACTCATCAAAATATCTTGATTTGGTATATCAAGGTTTTTACAAAATATCTTGATTTGGTATATCAAGGTTTTTACAAAATATCTTAAAAACAGTTTACAAAACTAGTAAAAATATAGGCAACTAAAACCATTGTAGTCCTTTTGCACTATCTTCGAGCATTATTGGTGATGACTCGGCCTGAAAAAGCGCTGCTTTGTTGTTGAAGGTGAATTTTTTTTACCCGAGTAATTGGAACAATTTGTCCCATCTGTCTTCATCTGGAGTGAGAATTTAACTAGCTTCTTGTAGGTTTCATCCAACTTGGTGTACTTTTGAAAAGTAGATTTGACAATGAATAAATGCTTTATCTCATGTTTGATAAGCAAGTCAAAATCCAAAGCTTCCATGAAGGCTTTTCGTGTGATGCTTCATTTGATGGTGGAAAACTTCGACTTATCCCTGACTATTGTATATAACTTATGGTGATAATCTTCTATCTTGATCAACTTATCTCCAATTCTTATCAAACCTGGCAGCCCCTTCTGATTCAGTGAATTGAATTTTGCGTGAAACTTTAGATTGTTGGCCTCTAAATTGTGGCACTTGTTCTCCAACTGTGGCATAAGGTTCCTTTTTGTAAGGACACTTCTCACCTCCAAAATTGTCTCCGTCTTGTCTGCAATCTCAAACTCCTCCAATTCTTTTTTGGTCTTCGAATTCAAAATATTGATTAAAGCAATGGCTTCACCTGGCTTCTGTCCTAAATCTTCTTTCACCTCTTCAATGACTTCTTTAGACTGTTGTACTAATTCCTCCTGCTCAAAAATAATCTCAATAGAGGGCCATATTTCAGTCATGGCCTCATTTATTTCTATCCAAATGTTTTCCTTTGCCTGTGCAAGTGTTTGTGCAATGGCATACTCATTTTCCAATCGTTCAATTCTCTTGGTTAACTTATGAGTGTTTTGAAGCTCTGCTATGTACACATTGTCAATCTTTAATTTCTGTTCTTAGAGATTGTTTATCTGAGCTTTCAACTTCCTAATTTCCTGTCCTCTAATAGATAGGTCCTCCATTGCTTTAACAAGTTTTCCTAAAGAATCTGTAGATTGTGCCTCAGCTGTGATGGCTGCTGAAGTGGATGCCCCTGCTGTTGATGTAGATGCAATAGGAACTGCTTTGATTGAAATGGCTGCCAGGTATGTTGACTGTTCTCTCTCCTTCAACAATTTCTCCATCTCAATCTCCATTTCTTTGATCTGTCCACTTTGTTCAATAATAATTCTGAACATGTCTTCCTTCTCTTTCTCTAACTGTCCAACTACTTTTGTCTGTGGGCCTTCAGTGGATGGAAGCTTGAACTACTTCTCGAGTGTTGCAATGTCAACATTCTTCCTTCTAATGATTTCTTCTACAATTTTCACATCGCTGGGATCATATCCCCGTTTAATTACTAGATCTTCTAAAGACTTGATTTTTGTGTCTTTAGGTAGAGAAGAGATCTTTTCTAATTTGAGTTGGGAGTGAATGTTGTTGACCGAAGCTTGCAGCCTAGAAGCTGCCTTTGCTAAAGTTGTCGAGGTCGAATACAACATTCCCCTGTTTGCTTATGCAAGTCTATTTGATCAATTGGATGAATTTGGTCAACATTGAAGGAAAAGATGGATTCTTGTAATCTTTTGGAGTTTTAGGGAAAGGAACTCCAGCCTGGAGGAAGGCTATATGCATTTTTCTTTTCTCTGTGTCAAAGGCAGAGAGTAGCCTATGATATGAGGATGATGTCTTCTTCCAAAACTGTGTATAAGTTGTAGCTTTTAACATCTCATTTTGTACTTAATATCTTTATACTTGGCAAATATATTTTGTTCAGCTTGGTCATGAACTAATTCTGCTGACTTAGAGGTATCTAGTGACTCTTGGGAGGTCGAAGAGGATGGAGATCCTATAAAAATATCTTCATTTCTGGTAGAAGTATGGGAGCCTGTCAAAACAATGGTGGACTGTACATTTTCCTCCTCCAAAAATTCTCCCGCTGGATTGGTCTTATGTCTCTTCTTGTAAATTTTGAATTCCTTTCCTTGGATTTCTGTAACTAAAGGGGATAGATCTTCTCTTGGCCTCTTGTCCTACTTCTCTTGTGGTGTTTGAGTCTGTGATGTTGTTGTTGAGAGTACTTGTTCTTCTGGCTCCTATAAAGTATTCTCTATTCATTGATCCCGATTTGCATATTTTTCTATTTTTGGCTTGGGAGTATGAGCGTAGGGAGTAATCTTCTGTTCTACTCTTAGCTTTGAAATTATTCCCAAGGGGTCATGTGACCAAATGACGCCGAGTTTGAAGTTCATCTGCTTGAAGAGGATGTCTGCTTCTTTGGTTGATGTCCTGGTATTGCAGATAAAAAGGCCAACATTTTTTTTTTTTTTAAATTTTAAATTGAGATTTCTTCTTGGCTGCCACAAAGTGCAACTCATCCATGCTAATCATTTCTCTGATATACTCTAGTGAGAAAATTATCATTGGGACAAACTCGGGTGACTTGTATGGTGGAAATTCACACCCATAAACTCTGATTTTTGTATAATTTTGGTACAGGTACCAACCACCTGTTTTCGTTTGCTCATTGAGATGAAGAAATCTTTTTATCTCAGGTCCTATCTTTGGCTCAACATGTCTATTCAATAAGCAAGAGACTATATATAAAAATTGGTTAACATACTCACTGAAGGTAAATTCATTGCAATGCTTCCTCACCAAGGAAGTCCAATGAATTACAAATTGGGCATTTCCTTGCTCATCCAATTTCTGTAAGGGAAACTGAAATATGTCTGCCTTATGGAATAAAAATAAATAAACTAGAATTGAAGCATACTTAAAAGTTCCCTCTGTATAAAACTTTAGGGACTGCTCATGGATGACATCTGCTAGAAACTCACTGTAGTTGAAGATGATTGAGGGCTTCTCACCTGTTGAGCATCCTCAAGGAGAAATATTTCAAAGACATTTGCTATGGCCTCATCAACCCATTGATTGGATTGATAGCTGATCCAGATTTAAACAGAAACGCAATAGATTACAGAGATAACCATAAATACAGAGATGCGATAACCATAAATAAAGAGATGCAGCGGAAATAATACTT
>APFE031572834.1:59714-140780 GCA_000404065.3 Pinus taeda
GAGGGAGCGGCCTATGCAAAAGCTCCCTACCATTTTTAGGAAACCATGGGCGAGGCGTCAGAGTCTTTAAAATTTTAAATTTTAAATATAAATTTATAAATTTATAAATTTAATAAATTTTAAATTTATTAATTGAGTCCATGATTACAATCAGACAATCCATAAATAAAGGGCATTCAATTCAATTCAAGTACATTCTTTAGCAATTAGGAGAATGTCTTTACATGAGAAAATGGCATACACCTGCGCCGTGGTCAACCTATACACTTTCTAGATATGATTTTTCTCTCTCGTTGTTCTGGCAATGACAGCTTGCTACTGGAAGGATCTGAACCTTTACAATATTAATCAGCAGCAAAGGAGAAGATAAATAACAGGAGATATGACTTACTTTTCCTAGTCCATAGATCTTTGAAAAGTCCATAAGCCACAACAATCATTTTACATAGATAACAACCATAAGCCACATATCTCTTCATTAATTCTGAAAGAAAAAATTACAGCAGAGTTAATAAACTACAGGCTGCCAACCAATGTTGCAAATGCCAAATATCAACCAAACCAAAAATTCATAAAAATCAAAAGAATCGCTGTAAAAAATTAAAATCAGCACTGCTACCAACATATGAGCTATCACAGCAGAACACTCCAACTCACTAACTCACTGAGATAATTATTAATTAGTGCACTCTCCTCTCCTTTATATAACAAGGAAAAAACAAGGAAAAAAGATACCACAAAGAGGTTAAGGCCAATACTCAGGAGTCAGGTGTCTTCCTATGCGACCAATAACTAACCTGCATAGCAACTGTAAGCTGAAGGCCAATAACTAACAATAAATCTAAAGAGTTTGATAAAACAAAGCGTAAATTGTCAACGCACAATTTTAAAATCAAATCTCAACAGAAGGCATCCAATTAAAACATGAAATCAATGGAATTCTTTCAAAGAAATAATGCTGTAGTAGTTACTAAAATAATAAAAGTAAAATGGATGCACGTTCCAAAATGAGTGCACTGGCAGCTGCTTCGGATAAAAGACTATTACAGAACTGAGAAAATACAGTAAAATAAATGAAAATTGAAAAAGGTTTGGGAAAGCATTTTGTAAACAACGGACTATTGGCTATTGCAGGCATGCATATACGCGGCTACGCCCCCTCGTCGAAATTAAAAAGACAATTCTAAGTTTGTTCAAACTTCATACGCGTTATACAGTAATAATAATGATACGGGTCATTCGAATTCCAATTAATTCTAAGTTGGTGAATGATTGAATCAATAAACTAACCTGTTAAGTTGTAGCCTCAGAGCCTGTAGGGTGTAGCAGTCCGCTCGTCGGACCTCAACACGCAGCGCTGCTGCTCGCACGATGGGCTCTGCTGCTTCAAGCTTGTCGGACGCTCGACCAGACATACTGCTCAGGGAGGCCGGAGGTGCTGCTCGCACAATGGGAGCTGCTGCTTCAATGGACCAGACGGACGCGGAGTTCTGGAATCGCTCGACCAGACAGAAGGCTGTGCGTTGTTCATGGTTCAGGCCCCAGGGTGCGTGCCTTTTTATAACAATGCATGAAACCAGAATTCCCCGCCATTTTCCAAAACCTTAAATGGTAATTAAGTTATTAACCCTTAATTAAAGATTAAATTCAGCTTTCAATTAATTAAAATCGTTTTTAATGCATTAACGCCCCCCCACGTCCCCTCTCGCCCCCCTCGCCCCCTCTCGTCCCCCCGCGCCCTCACGTCCCTCACGTCCCCCCACCGTCCCCTTTTTCGGAAACGACCCCTCAGGGAAGGGAAACGTTTCCCTTGGCACGTCCCCCTGAGTTTCCTCCATTTTGGGAGCGTGGGGAAACGTCCCCTACTCGTCCCCAAGTCCCCGGAGCGCGGGGGAGCGAGGAAACTAGACCCCTAGGGGAGGGGGCGAGTCCCCGTGGAACACTGGAATTAATACAATTTGTTGAAAGTGCAAGCTAGGAAAACCAAGACCTTGAATCGGTTCAATATGGGCTCTCCCTGTTCATGGTGATAGTAGGTTTAGGAAAAGAGCCTACTGTCACATGTTCTGAAAAGTGGATCTGACTATTTTGTTTCCAGGAACCAATTAACCACAAGTATGGGTGAAAAATCCGACTTGTAAAAACTTAAAAGACTGCCTCCTGGACTACCATGCGTTGTGTTGATGAGACCTGACTGAAATATAATATTGTTGATATAATAAGACCTGATTAAATACGGAGTGTTAATATTCCATCAGCCACCCAACTACTTTCCTATATGATTTCTCAAAATTCTGCCCTGACATCTAATTTTGATCCCATGAGAACTTAAAGGGTTCAAAATATACATTCGCTCAAAGAAAGAAACCAGCAGGATCTGTACAATGGAAACTAACTAAGCAGTCTAACAACATGAAAAGAAGAAAGTAACTTCCACTTACGTGTCTATCATTTTTTGCATGAGATTGACGATGGAAAAATCTATGGCACAAGGTTATGGCTGTCGCAATGGTTACCTGGGAACTGAATAAACAATAGACAGTCAGCCTATTACTATATTAGGCCTATGGTGACTAGTCTTTACCTGTGGAAAAAGCATCCAGGTTCCGTTTAGTCCAAGTTCCAAAAATGATTTCTTTTAGACTTTTTCTCTAGGTTAGCAGTATCTAAAACAGAATTGTGAAGGTATATCAGACCTATGGGCTAGTCCTATGGAAGCATTGGCAAATAGGCTATTCATATATTAATATTATGAGTTGAAAATTTACGGCCTGCCTAACTATTATGTCAAGAATTTAGAAGTCCAGTTTCTCAAAATCATTATACATAATCCACTATAGTTCTGAGTTCTCTCTATGTTTAAGTTTTCTTCTAAGAAGGACAGTTTTCTCTTTGTTTAAGTCTTCTTCTAAGAAGGATTGTGTAAATTTTCAAATTCGTTGCTTTCTTGCTCCAGGAATTCTAAATTCTTTAACTCAAGGAATATAACTTTAAACTTTAATCATAATGTATGACCATTGATGTATGATTATAAATTGGAATTTTAAATTTATTATTTTATATGATATTAGAAATTTGGATAATGTCAAATGATATTCATATCAATGATCATGCTTTGCAGCTGTTCAATTCAAACCAAATTGTCATAGTGGACTCAATTAATAAATTATATTTTATATTTATAAATTTTTAAGACCCTGACGCTCCCCCACGTTTCCTAAAAAATGGTAGGGAGCTTTTGCATAGGCCGCTCCCGCGCCCCTCGCTCCCTCGCCCCCTTGTCCCGGAACCTTGGTGGAACATTGGATTTTTGTAGGGTTTCACTTTGTAATATGTATTCCTGCAGATGAATTCGCTGTGTATTGAAGGGTTAAACTTTGACACCTTGGCAATAGATCTACGCTCTGTATTTTTAACCCTATCTTGGAGCTGTGAAACATCGACCATTGAAGTAGTCATTGAAGCATCGATATGTTTTGGTCTGAAAGAGAACTTGTTCGTACGGAATTCCTAAAATATTGTTGGCAATAGTTATAAGCCTGTGGTCTTGGACTTCTGAAATAAGTTTTGTCCGTTGATACTTTATAATAGAACCTTTTCGCTAGTGGAATTGATGTCTTAATGCTTTAATTTCGACTGGTGATATTTCTCTCCTTGAAAGGAAGTGACAACATGACCTTTATGACCTCTGCGACCTGTACACCATATCTTGTGCTCCTGAAATAACTAGCATGAAAACCATCCATCGAGGATTAAGATCCGAGCTCCAAGTGCAGAATCATCAATGAAGGATCCAAACTTGACCGAGGCTATCTTGACCATATTCTGAATTGCATGATGCGTACTTTCGATCATCTTGCATTCCACGCAGCCTTTGATGAATTGTGATCTGGTTATAATTATGGACTGATGAAGCCTTAACATTAAGACCAATTTGTGGAACCATCACAGACCTATATTTTTGATGACCGTAGCCCTAATCTTGTGGAACTGCAGATATAACAGAGTATGTTGAAGATAGAATTTGTATAGATGCGTTGAGTTTTTGATGGTGCAACACAATGACATGGCACACTAAAGTTGGCTTTGATAGTCAGATATGTATTTTTGTGATGGATATGATCATTTGAGAATATAATTGCAGAGAGAAAGTTTGAAAAAGCTGACATCTGGAGTATGGAAACTATTTGCCCGTAGAAAAGAAATGTGTGTGTAGTCTGTAGTTGTTTACAGAATAAGGTTGCTTGTAGCATAAAATTATGCAGAACATTGATAATTTATTGTAGTAATAACTTAGATTTTATTGTGGGATGAAATTGCTTTTATTACTGCTTGTAGCTGAGTGTGAGCAAGTATTGGAATTGAAGTATGCTTAGACAGAAAGGTTATACAATTGCCATTGTTATTTGGGTATGAGAGAAATGACACACTGATATACAATTGTGTATCTGTGATGTTTAATGACATATGACAGTGATGACAATAGTGTGATGAGTGACAGTGCATCTATGAACGTTATGACACTCTACAGGACTCTAGATGACAATGATAACAATTAACTTGTTGTATGGTAGAGTGACCATGAGTATTCTTGATAGCAATGATAGCATACTCTTGATAACCTTGATGACAATAATAACAGTCTTATGACTTGACAGTGACCTTGTGACAGTAGCATTTGACATGACATTGAACTATTATGGCAATGACCTAATATGTGTGCAATGATAGTAGGGTAAGATATTACAGTGACTTGAAGACAATGACCTTGTTTAGCAACACTGAGCTTGGTATATGGCAGCAGTTACCTTGCTTAGTATCGAATTGGCAGTGACCTTTATGTAATGCAGTATGTGACATTGTCTTTTTGACAGTGATTTGTAACAATATTCCCTTGAGAGTGATGTATGACTGTACCACTATGACAATTATGATAGTGCATCTAAGACAAGGCTCTTGATGACAACGATAATGTGATGTGACAATGAATCCTCGACTATAACAGTGATTTTGATGCACATCCATTTGTGACAACAATCTTAATAGTGACTTCAAGATACAAGACAGTGATATGTATGCACTGATGGTATAGCTGGGAGTGACCTAGTATGGAAATGGCATCTGTTGTGACAACTTCTCTATGACGGTGTCTCTTAGACATTGATGCAACAATAGTAGCATGTGAGAAGATGTAGGTTACAGGGCTGTGGTGACAGTGATCTTGAGCAGCAGCAGTAGTAAAAATGGCAACAGTCAGCAGCAGTGGCAACAATGGACAGCTGGATAGTAGTGGCAGTGAGAGTGGAAAATTATAATTGGGTCACTGTCCTTTATATGGAAGCCCAAACCCTTTTCAGGGAGAATTTGCTTCCTTCCAACTTTGCTGGTAAAACCTTTGGGGAGCCTCTTCTACTTCTTTCAAGATTCATCTGGTAAATTTGTATGTACATCATACATAACAAAACACTTGGTTGAGACAAAATTTCTGTGTATGCATCATTTGATGTGATGTTGTTTCATGTGTTTATTTTGATGGTATGAATAATTAATCTAACCAATTGTAAAAATTAAGGAAAATATTGATTCACACCCCTCTTAGTATTTTCAACAATTGGTATTAGGGCTAAGGAAAATATTGATTCACCCCCCTCTTAGTATTTTCAACAATTGGTATTAGGGCTGGCTCTTCTTTGAAGCTTAACAACTTGAAGGCAGGTCCGTAGCATTCTGAGTTGTTTGGTGGAGATTGCTGTTGAAGATAAGATGGCTGTTGATCCTGAAGGTGATGTCAATTCCCCCAAAGGTAAACTTCAAAATGTGGAACGGGAAAGGGATTTGAACAGATTTATGTTTAATAAGCTTAATGCAGAACATGAACAATTGAAGGAGAATACGAAGCGTTATGATAACTGGAGATGGTCCATAGTTGAAATCACTTAGTGTCAAGATCAAATTAAGAAACAATAAACACTAGAAAAGGATTGTGAACTTGATGAAGCAAAGAAGGAAGTGGATCACCTGAAGGCTGAAAAGCATGCTGTAAGAGGCAAACAATCGGGAAATCACCTTGATCAACCAACTTAAGAAAAAGAAAAGCCAAATAAATGGAACGAGCAGGTTAAAGAACTTGGCAAGCAAATTACTACCTTGAAGAGGGAACTTGAAGAAGCCAAAAGGTCTGAGGAAGTCTTAAGAAGTCAAATGAAGCAGAAGGAAGAGGATTGCAAAAAACATGACTAGGAAATTGTCATCTTGAGAGCTGAAGTGGACAAGCTGAATAAAAAACTGAGGAGTTCACAGGTCTTGGATGACATTCTCAATTGCCAATGAGCACCACTTATCAAGACATGTCTTTTGGATATATTGGTGAGTTCTCATGCTGCAAGGATGTGAAGTTGTCAAACAGGAGATGTCACATGACGAAGATGGAAAGCAACCTCATGAAGAGAAGCGTAAAGTCATAGTTTTGCACAAATCAACCAACACCGGATACTAGAAGACAAATACCTCAAAAGGTCAACATGATGCATTCAAGACAGAAAATCATAGAAGAGTATTTGAAAGTGGATAGCAACAAAGCTTTGGATACTCTTAAGGGTGAGACACCTTTCGAAGATCATCACCCTATACACCCAGGTATGTAGGCACATTTCATGGTTATTGCTATGATTGTTCTAACTATGGACATAGAGCTAGAGATTGCATGGATTATAGCAAAAGTAATGAAAGAGGTTTTTATCAAAGCCCTAGAGTCGGATTTTCTAGAAGACAAGATAGGGTCCCATATGCCTATGATAGCAGAAGCTACAACACCTTTGCTCCATTATTGCACCGATAGGCGCTCTCTAGCCCAGTGTTGTAGAGATGTTGTAAGTAACGTTTAACATTTTGACTAAGTCAAATTACATAAAAATAAAAGTTAAATAGCCCAGTATTGTAGAGATGTTGTAAGTAATGTTTAACATTTTGACTAAGTCAAATTACATAAAAATAAAAGTTAAATTAAATTTTAATAGTAAAATTAAATAAAAAAATATTGTGATGTAATGTCAACATTTTAAGTCGGTTAAAATAAAATAAAAAATAAAAATAACCCTAGAAAATAAAATAATAATAAAAATAACCCTAGAAAAATAAAATAATAATAAAAATAAAAATGGCCTATGGTATTGACCCATGGTATTCATGTGGAATGTAACATATTTAAAGTGGGAAATTAAACCAACCTAGATCCATCTTAACTCTGGATCTACCAAGCGCTGAGAGGGATCACATCTCTTGATATGCAAACCTCTTTTAGAGTGAAAAGGGGTGTCCAATACCAATGTCCTATTCCAAGACCTCTACACCCACTAGCAACCAAACATCACCAAGACAATACACACACCTTGTTCTCCAACACACTGCTGGTTCTCTTGTGATGTAATGTCAACATTTTAAGTCGGTTAAAATAAAATAAAAAATAAAAATAACCCTAGAAAATAAAATAATAATAAAAATAACCCTAGAAAAATAAAATAATAATAAAAATAAAAATGGCCTATGGTATTGACCCATGGTATTCATGTGGAATGTAACATATTTAAAGTGGGAAATTAAACCAACCTAGATCCATCTTAACTCTGGATCTACCAAGCGCTGAGAGGGATCACATCTCTTGATATGCAAACCTCTTTTAGAGTGAAAAGGGGTGTCCAATACCAATGTCCTATTCCAAGACCTCTACACCCACTAGCAACCAAACATCACCAAGACAATACACACACCTTGTTCTCCAACACACTGCTGGTTCTCTTGTCCTTGGGATCTGTGTTACTTGAAGTCTGGTTAGGGCAAACCAGCTGCCATAAACCATTGCTCCAAATCCTTGGTTACCCTTCCAAACTTGCTGCCCTTCTTCGCTGCCTCTTTTGGGCCTTCCACACACTTGTCTAGGCTTAAGGATGCTCCTTAAGATACTCTACAGTACACAGACCTGTTACAACAAGAGGGATCTGCCTTCTTTCAAGGGTTAACGACCCTGTTACTCCTTCGCTACCCTCTGTACACCTGCGGCTAGCATCATATGGACTGTCGCTAAGGAAGAAGGCCCTAAACTAGGCCCCTTGGCCCTCAGACAGTCCTCCACTTGCTGCTGTAGCACAACTCCTACCTGTGGTCCAGAATAGAGTATAAACCACACTATAATATATGCACAAACTCACCTCAGACCTATGGCCCTGTCCTGCAATTAGATCCGTACCCAAGCACGAGAAACTCCTCCACAACCTGTGCCAAACTCGCCCTCCTTGCTGCCTCAGACTTGCTGTGCATTTCAGAGGTAATCTTTGATGTGATTGCACTTTGGATGTGTGAGAATAGCCTCACACTTATCCTCTATTTATATGCTAACATGTGGGTTCCACCAACTGCTCTTGTGGCACTCTTAAACCCAAGCCGACCTGCTCTAGGTGCCACAAAACCCACCAGCAACATAGAAAAGTTCATATCTCATATGAGGGACCTCCGATTTGAGTGAGTTTTGCTTCCCCTAGTTCCTCTAGGGACCCTCTAACATTTCCATGAGTCAAACCACTTAACCACCTCATTGTTTTGGTCCCACACCAATGGGGACAAAACCCCAAGCTTTGGTTCCAAGCTCACAAAACACTTTTGTGTCACTCCAACTTCCAAATTTTTAACCCTAGGGTTTGGAGTACCTCCCAGGCTCTCAAATCTCAACATTTCACTCGGGCTATCTTGCTCCAAGTTTCACCATATAGGCATCTAGATAGTTGAAGTGAACAAAGTTCCTTCTACAAATTAATTACTCCAAAAGACTTGGAATATCAAGATATCCATGAGGATACAAATATTATATATTAAATGTTTGAAATAAGAATGAATGAATAAGAATGAGAATGATTTTACGAATGAGAACGAGAGGCTTGCTTATATATCAGGCAAGTGTCTCTTCATGAAGAGTCATGTCTCATTTAGACATGCCTCTTCAGCCTAATTACTAGTTAACTAATAATTATTTATGCTTACTATCATTTACATTATTTTACATTATTTGTATATATTTTATTTGTTACATTGCCTCCTTCCTCAAAAAGCTTTTTCCTCAAAGCTTATCGATGAAAAAGGCTTTATCTCTTTTTCGGCTTCGAACGCCTTTCTCTCTCAAAATAGGCATCCTCGTCGATACAAGTTAATGTGATCTTCTTAGTGACAAACAAAATTGTCGCACTGAGAAGGGATCAGACCATCCGAGATTAATCTTCTATATAGTATTTTGATCACTGGAATTTTGTAACGATTTGTTAGCATAAGACTGGAGTGAGATTACATCACTATTATCTGGAACACCAGTTTGTTGTTTCTGGTCTGAATGGTCCTGATATGTAGCATGGTTGATTGGTCTACTCCTATGATTCGGATGTCGATATGGAGTTTTTAGATTTTCTTCTGGTGAAGATGTTGTTGAATTGGTTATGGATCATTCACTTTGGATGTCCATTGTTTGAACTGCAACATTTAAGTGTGTCGTTTCTTCAACTGACTTGTCTTCTTGAGTTGTCATATTCACTAGATCAGTATTCGTTCCATTATTTTCAACTTGGACTGTTACGACTGGAGATTTCGATGCTTCTTGAGTGAATTGTTCCAACTTATCTTTTAATTCTTTCTTATCATCCTTAAGCTTCTTTATTTGAGTGAGTAGATTTTGATAATGATTTTTCAGTCGTAAAAGTTCTTTGATTTCTGATTTATCAACCTTATTTTCAGTGTTTTGAGTTTTAAGATTTTCATCTTTTAGATCTTTGATTTGTCTAGTAAATTTTTATTAAGGTTCTTTAAACGCAAGGTTTCCTCATCTTGTTTTGATAAGTGCTTCTTGAGTTCTTTCTTTGTGACCGAAGTCTTATTCACTTGCGCAAGTAATCTTTCGACGTGGTCCTTGAGACGAGAATTTTCTTCGTCCTTTTCCATTATTTATTTGTGATGCATATCCACAAATTCAACGTATTGTCGCTTAAGTATTGTGATTTCTTGTTTTACCTCTCTTTGGAATTGTTTTTGTTCATTACTTAGAAATTCCATTCTTTTCACTTTTTTTATCTTCCCCCCTTTTTTTGATTTAATAATCCTTTTAAGTGTATATAAAATTTATATTAAATTAATATATATGCTATATATCTCACCTCTTTTGACTTGAATGTGGCACTTCCCGACTTTTGAATTTGGACTTTGTATATGATATTATTATTATTTTTTTTAATATAATAAATTTTTATGATGTCACCATACTTAATATAAAAGTCACACTTAATATAAACTTTTATGATGTCACCACACTTAATAAATATAAAGGTCACGTCTTTTCATATGACAAGGTCACGATGTTCACCACACTTTTTAAGTAAAAAGTAAAACTTACCTTTCACGTAAAGAGATTTTGTATCCCTTTTGTTTTTTTTCTTTTACTTTTAGAATACCATGGGCAATTACCATGGGTTGTTTCTAAAACCACGGGCTTCGTTGTAAAAAGTTTTAAATATAACTTGGTATGAGATTTTGTATCCTTTTTGTTTTTTCTTTTACTTTTAAAATACCATGGACAATTACCATGGGTTGTTTCTAAAACCACGAGCTTCTAGCAGGTGATTTTAATTTTAATTTTATTTTTTTTATATATATTTTTTTTTTTATAATCTGATTTTTTTATGTTCTTTTTTTTTTACTTTTTCTTCTTCTTTTTTTTTAATTTATTTACTTATATATATATATAATATATATTTTTTTTTTGGTTAATAATTTTTTATGGCCAAAGTCACTAGGCAAATTGGAGACCCTCCAACTAGCGAATTTTCTTTTAATTTTAATTTTAATGGCCAAAGGCCTAGAAAAACGGAGAAAAGGAGAAACTCCCAAATTTTGAGCAAAATGCTTCAATTGTACGACAACACGGTTGACGAATTCGATAGCCAAGGACTAGGATCGGAGAACGAGCTTTGTGCACCAGTTAAGCAACCTAGAGGACCAAATTGCTTTGATACCAAATGAAGCGAACAAAGTTCCTTCGACAAATTAATTACTCCAAAAGACTTGGAATATCAAGATATCCATGAGAATACAAATATTATATATTAAATGTGTGAAATAAGAATGAATACATACGAATGAGAATGATTTTATAAATGAGAACGAGAGGCTTGCTTATATATCAGGCAAGTGTCTCTTCATGAAGAGTCATGTCTCATTTAGACATGCCTCTTCAACCTAATTACTAGTTAACTAATAATTATTTATGCTTATTATCATTTACATTATTTTACATTATTTATATATATTTTATTGGTTACAATAGTACATGAAGGTTTGGGGTCTACTTAAAAATATTACCCTGCTCTGCCTCTACACAACTAAAAAAGAAGATATGGTGGGTAACGGATTTCAAAACATAGATAATCCCATTTAACATAAATAATCTAAGCTAACTTTACCAAGTTACCTAAACAAACCATGGTGGTACAATCTTTGCCTTTTACATGTGTCTTTTACCTAGGATATAAGGCATTTGTTAAGTTTCTTGGTTGGGAATAGGTAAAGGTAATCTAATTTATGAAAGGGGTGTAGGGAATGCATATAAAATTACCTTCAAAGTCAATAGATAGTGTACTATGTTTGTCTTTGGCACAACTATCTATTTTTTGGATAGGAGTCTTCATTTTCTTTGTCATAAACCTTTGAGACAGAGTCTTATATTCAATTTTTCTATTGTAGGAGCTTTTTCTTATCCCCTTTTTGTTAGTTTTCTTCAATTTCTAGTCCTTTTTCCTTTAGATTGTCATTCATCTCTAGGACTTCAGTGGGATGACCTTTTAGTGGAAGTAGTGCATTTTTTTTCCCTCTTTACTTTTCAACATTTTCTTTTGGCTTTATTTAACTTCGGTTTGCTTGATTGTTTTCATGAGTTCTTCATTTACACCATTCTGATAACATTGGATAGTCTATTCACAAGTGGGGAATGTAAATTTTTTATAAGGATGAGATGGTGATGTAAGGTAATTTGTGGAAAGTGTTAAGTATGGGTATGATATGGTTATCCTGTCTACCTTGATTTCTAGTAGTCCCTATTAGTTTAGGTTAAGACACAGTTATCGAAGGACTATTATGCCCCCTCGTGGTTGAATAAGTTAAAAAGGTAATATTTTTGCTTTTTATAAATGTTTGAATTTCATATCTAATGTCATAGCACACTTACAAACAAGAGAGAACTATCAACAACATTTTTAGGCTAGGATACAACAACGAATCAGACCAATAGAAGGAAATTATGATGAAGTAATATATGTGAGCGTAGATGAGGTGAAGTGTCTAGGGTAGAGGAGCTGATATTCCACTATAAGATCAATTTGAAAGTAAGTGTGTGATGGAAGGTAGAAGAGAAGCAATCATGGATCTGAGAAGCTGGAACAGAGCCTTATCCAATGTAGCAACATCACACCCAAAAGGTTGTCTCTAAGATAGTCACTTTTTATTTTTTATTTATTTATTTTAATTTGAACTTTTCATGATCATTAAGAACCTGTTGTGCTCAACCTATCTGGTGTAATATTCCTAATTAGCTATGGCTAATTGGAATATTCGATTTTGTTCAGTTTTTGCCTTCTATAGTTATTTGTAAATAAAAGTGAGAAAGGGGGAACATAACTCACTTTAGAATAAAAAGTCACTTCCTAGGTAGCACAACATTGTGACTTAAAGGGAAGCCAAGGGGGCCAATGGGGGATGCAAAAATGGAGCCCACACAGACACGTGGAGGAATTGTGCAGGAGGAAAAGAACACGTGGCAAGAGGGGAATCACGCAGGAGGAGGTGAGCCTAGGGATTATGAGAGGCAGAGGCTATAAAATAGATAGAAGCCCCCTCATTTTGGATCATTAAGTTATGTGCATTTTGAGCTAATCGTTTCGACTTCTGAGCACGCTGGTTGTATAGCTGGTCTACAACACTGTTTAGTGCATCGAGTGTCTCTGTTCGGAGATCTCACCCTTAGCCCCGGGGGACTTCGGGTGCCTGCTCGGGCAAGGTATTTCCTTCGGTATTTCAGCAACAATTTTATTATCATTTTAGCAGCAGTTTCATCAGCTTTTGGAGGACTGTGCAACACTTGGAGAGGGACGCAGTTCTTTTTGGTTGCAGTGCTGGATTGGGGTTTGCAGGTGGATTTATGCTGGGAGATTGAGCAGGGGTCCAGCTCTTGTCTCATTGGAGGATTTTGGTAGGGTTTTTGGTAAAGTGTTTCAGGCAGAGTTTAGAGTGGTTTTCTTAGTGGCAACGCAGGGCATTGAGGACTGCGCAGAACCCCAAGAGGGTGTTTTCTGGGGGTCAGCCATTCCAGGGAAGCTTTCTGGGTTTTTTTGGGTTTCTTGAGTAGAGGCCGAATCCAGAGTTTTAGCTTTTTCCGAGGAGGGGAGCAACCCCAAATCATCATTTGTTTTCTAGCATTAGCAACAACGTAGCAGCAACATCCACGCAGAGAGGCCATTCTTATCATTCTGAGAGTATTTCTTCACTTGCCTTGTGCAAGTCGAGGTGCCATATGTCTCATCACCTCTTGTACTTATTTTATTGCTAGTATAATAAAATGGCTTAGCCTTTCTTGCTGCATTTCCTGTGTATCTGCTTATATTTCCGGTTTATGTTATTATACGCTGTTTCACTGTTATTTATCACTTCTGGGTTACTATGTCATTTGCACGTATTTGGTTGGAGTTTGCTGGTGTTTTGAGGGTTATTCTGGGTTACGAATATTATAGTGGTATCAGAGCATAGATCTGGCTTAGCCTGTGGAGCTAGCAATCTATGACACCAGGGGAAAAACCCTACATTTGTTACAGAGGTAGGAGGTACAGAGACACTGGACGTGGGTTGGAGAATACCTACGGGGAGGGACACTGTGTTCCTGTGGTGGACGCAGAACAGGAGGAGCCTGTGGCAGACGCAGAACAGAGAGAGCCAGTAGTGGATGCAGAACAGATGGCCGACGAGGACGGGAAGAGATTTGCAGACATGCTCCTCAAATCAGTGCAAGATCTGTCGAGGCAGATTGAGGTGATGGGGCAGAGATTCACGACAGTAGAGGCCATACACCGTGAGAGCCTACGAGTTTTTCAGATTGGTGAGGGATCAGGTGCATCCCATCACTTGCCAGAGCAGCGTGATATTGCATAGTAGGTGGCCTCACATGCGCCTACACACTCTACCATGCCCATTATCTTAGGAGCAGACACGGGGGCTGTAGCCCAGTAGGAGGCAGAGCTCGGACATATGGGCGATTATTTTGCAGAGTACCAGGCCTATGGGCAGGAGTTCAGGGAAGCCCTCTCATTCAGAGATTTTGTTCAGCTCCAGTGGGATAGCAGACCCCGCGACCACCACAAAGGGTACCAGCATTACCATGATGGCGATACCCACTGTGCAGCGAGTAGATTCCACTTGCCTATGTTTGATGGCTCATCAAACAGTTCGGCAAAGTCTTGGGTGGAGAAGCTGGACATTTATTTCTAGCTTAACTAGATGTCGGAGGCAGAAGCCATTAAGGTGGCAACATTGCATTTGGATGGCGAGGCCCAAGATTGGTGGTTTCATGGGATGGTTACGCTGGGGCACTCCACAGTGACAACATATGCGGAGTTTACCAGGAGACTGATGGAGCGGTTTGATCGGAGGGATCCAGAGTAGCATTTCGTTGAGCTGACGAGGCTCAAACAGACAGGGAGCCCAGGGACCTACATTGCAGATTTCTTGAAGGTCTCCGTGATGGTGCCAGACCTATCCACGACACGGAGGGTCTATATGTATGTTGAGGGGTTAGCAGAGCCACTTCGGGGTTTAGCCCGATCCACTAAACCAGCCACACTCCAGGACGTTATCAGCAGGACCCGGGACTTACAGGATGTCTTACCCAGGACCTAGACACCTTACCCCCTAGAGACAGAATTTTCAGTCTAAGGGGAAGGATGTGAGGATTCCTCCTCCAAAGGCGAATCCAAGACTAGTATAGCTTGACGATGATGCCAGGAGGGAGCTGAAGAAGAAGCGGTTGTGCTTCACCTGTCAGGAGCCATGGGCACCAGGACATAGATGTGCTGCTGGCAAAGCACATTTTATTGAGGTCTTCTCCGAGAGTAGTGGAGAAGAGGATGACGAGGAGGATGTGGAGGCAGGAGATAGCCATGCCATACAGGGACCTTTGCCACCTCCACCACCAGCAGCATGTGGTGCATCTTTTGCACCCACCGGAGGGGCCCTTGCAGCATTGCGGGGAGTTCCCAAGTATCTGACGCGACGCGTACGAGGGATAGTACGTGGCCAGCGCGTATCAGTTTTGGTTGACAGTGGGGCAACCCACAACTTCATCGATGCACAGATGGTTGAGCGGAGAGGTATTCAGACAGAGAGCTTCGATGGGTTTTCAGTATTAGTCCCAGGAGATCAGACCATGACGTGTGCTCGTTATGTTCCAGAGCTTTCAGTGACGATGGGCACCTACACATTGACTGACCACTTCTTCATGGTTGATATCCCAGACACCAACATGATACTGGGTGTTCAGTGGCTTATTACTCTAGGGAAGGTCACGACGGATTGGAAGACCCTAGAGATGGAGTGGGATGATGATAAGACAGGGAGGCATGAGAAGATACGGGGACATCACACATATTCGCCTCAGACTGTGTCGGCTCATCGGATGTAGGCAGTCTTCCGGAAGGGAGACATAGAGTGGGCAGTGGAGCTGCGGGCATCAGAGGCAGGGACTACACGACAGACGGTACATACATAGATCTAGTCCATCCTTGATCGGTATGCCATAGTGTTTGGAGAGATTCCACCAGGACAGCCACCGGATCGGGGGTTTGAGCACACTATCGAGCTTGAGTAGGGCATCCAGGCAGTGATCACCACCCCCTATAGGCACCCCAAGGCCTATCAGGATGAGATTGAGCGGGCTATCCAGGAGTTGTTGGCGCTTGGGCACATTTGTCCGAGCACGAGTCCTTTTGCTTCTTCTGTGGTTTTGGTGAAGAAGGACGGTACATTGAGGATGTGCATTGACTACAGGGCCCTAAACAAGAAGACCCTGAAGAAAAGGTACCCTATACCCAGGATCGATGAGTTGATGGACGAGTTGAGGGGAGCATGATTCTTCTCAAAGATTGATTTGAGATCTGGGTACCATTAGATTTGCGTGAGGGAGCAGGACATTCCCAAGACCTCCTTCAGGTGTCACTATGGGCACTTTGAGTTCTTGGTGATGCCTTTTGGGCTAACAAACGCCCTAGCTACATTTCAGTCCTGCATGAATCACATCTTCCGTAGTCATTTGAGGAAGTTTGTGTTGGTATTCTTCGATGATATTCTCATTTACAGCAGGAGTTGGGAGGAGCATCTCCAGCACATAGAGACAGTTTTGCGTATCTTACAGGAGCAACAATTCTATGCCAAACTCTCCAAGTGTGAGTTTGGGTTGACGAAGATGTTGTATCTGGGACACATCATAGGGGTGGATGGAGTGAGGGTCCACGAGGAGAAGATCAGGGCCATCAGGGAATGGTCGGAGCTGAGAAACGTGACGGAACTTCGAGGATTCATTGGCATTTGCACTTACTACCAGAAGTTCGTCAAAGGTTTCTCATAGCTTGCTGCACCCCTGACAGATTTGACGAAGAAGGGGGCATTCAGTTGGTCAGATACAATGCAGCGAGCCTTTGACAGGCTCAAGGAGGTTATGAGCAGCGCTGCCGAGTGCTTGCATTGCCAGATTTTACGCAGCCATTTGTCTTGGAGTGTGATGCGTCGAGAGAGGGGATCAGCGCATTATTGATGCAGGGAGGTCACCCTATAACCTTTGAGAGCCGGAAGCTCCTTCTGCACGAGAGGTTGTATTCTATATACGACAAGGAGATGATGACCATCATGCATGCATTGGCTAAGTACTGGCAGTATTTGGTGGGTAACAGGTTCAGGGTGAGGACTGATCATAATAGCCTCAAGTTCTTTTTGGAGGAGAAGCAGCTACATGAGAGGCAACAGAAGTGGATTAGCAAGATTCAAGCATATGACTTTGACATTGAGTATGTTAACAGTAAGAACAACGTCGTAGCAGATGCCCTTTCACGTAGACCAGCCACGTTGTCTCTTATGAGCTTGGATACCGATTGGAGGGCTCGACTCTTAGTAGAGTACTCCAAGGACAAGTTTGCATGTGAGGTTCTGGATGGGCAGGTGGCAAATGACAGTTATAGGGTGGTTGATGAGATCATCTATTATAGGGACCGGATCTTCTTGACTGAGGGGTCTCAGCTCAAGAAGAAGATATTCCAGGCATCACATGATTCTCCATTGGTAGGACATCAAGGTTTTACCAAAACCTACAAGGCCATTAGGGAGAGGTTCTCATGGAAGGGCCTCAAGGAGGACGTACTACAACACATCCGGGAGTGCGATATTTGCTAGAGGAACAAGGGAGAGATGAGCCATCCCGCAGGATGATTGCAACCTCTTCCCATTCCGGAGGGGAAATGGGAGAGTTATTCGATGGATTTCATCACAGGGTTGCCCATGGTACAGGGCAAGGATTGTATCTTTGTCGTCGTTGATCGACTGACGAAGTACGCCCATTTCTTTGCCATATCCGCAAACTGTACAACAGCACAGGTGGCCGAGCTGTTCTTCAGGGAGATCTTTAGGCTACATGGTCTTCCTAAGACAATCGTCAGTGACAGGGACAGCCGTTTCATGGGTGGGTTTTGGCAGGAGCTTTTCCGATTGGTGGGGATGGCGTTGACACCGAGTACCAGCTATCACTCACAAACGGATGGGCAGACGGAGATAGTTAACAAGTGGCTGGAGGGCTACTTGCATAACTATGTCAGTGGGCAGCAGCGGGCATGGCTAAAGTGGCTGCATCTGGGGGAGTACTGCTACAATACTTCACATCACATGTCCACTGGTATGCCACCATTCTATGCCTTATATGGGTATCATCCTTTATATTTTGTCGACGTGATGTTTGGTGATAGCAGGGCTCCTAGAGCCAAGATTTGGATCCAAGAGAGTCAAGATATCCTCCGAGCTCTCAAGGACAACATGGCTACAACGCAGAACCAACAAAAGCTGTATGCCGACAGGGGTCGGGTGGAGAGGTAGTTCGAGGGAGGGGACATGGTCTACCTACGATTACAGCCTTACTGACAGTCATCACTAAAGCAGAAGGGGGCTGAGAAGCTCAAGCCCCGCTTTTATGGGCCATATAGGGTGATACGCAGGATTGGACAGGTTGCATATGAGTTGGAGCTACCCCAAGGCAACAAGATTCATAACATTTTTCATGTATCATGCTTGAAGATGGCATTGGGGCAGCGGGTGACCGTGATGGATGAGCTACCACCCATGGACGATGAGGGGCATTTGGTATTGCAACCGGAGGCTATGATTGACACTAGGGAGAGGCAGCTACGGAGCAGGACGGTCCGGGAATTCTTGGTGAGGTGGAAGAATTTGCCGGATGAGGATGCCACTTGGGAGAGTGAGGAGATCTTAGAGCATCCATCACTTCAGTTGCTTGAGGACAAGCAACATTTTGCCGGGGGAGACTGTTATATTCCTAATTAGCTATGGCTAATTGGAATATTTGATTTTGTTCAATTTTTGCCTTCTATAGTTATTTGTAAATAAAAGTGAGAAAGGGGGAATATAACTCACTTTAGAATAAAAGGTCACTTCCTAGGTAGCACAACGTTGTGACTTAAAGGAGAGTCAAGGGGGCCAAAGGGGGACGTAGAAATGGAGCCCACACAGACACATGGAGGAGCTGTGCAGGAGGAAAAGAACATGTGGCAAGAGGGGAATCACGCAGGAGGAGGTGAGGCTAGGGATTGTGAGAGGTAGAGGCTATAAAATAGATAGGAGCCCCCTCATTTTGGATCATTCAGTTATGTGCATTTTGAGCTAGTTGTTTCGACCTCTAAGCACACTGGCTGTTTAGCTAGTTTGCAACACTGTTTAGTGCATCGAGTGTCTCCGTTCGGAGATCTCACCCTTAGCCCTGGGGGACTTCGAGTGCCTGCTCGGGCAAGGTATTTCCTTTGGTATTTCAGCAACAATTTTATTATCATTTTAGCAGCAGTTTCATCAGCTTTTGGAGGATTGCGCAGCACTTGGAGAGGGATGCAGTTCTTTTTGGTTGCAGTGCTGGATTGAGGTTTGCAGGTGGATTTATGCTGGGAGATTGAGCAGGGGTCCAGCTCTTGTCTCATTGGAGGATTTTGGCACGGTTTCTGGCAGTGTTTCAGGCAGAGTTTAGAGGGGTTTTCTTAGTGGCAGCGCAGGGCATTGAGGAACTGCGCAGAACCCCAAGAGGGTGTTTTCCGGGGGTTGGCCATTCCAGGGAAGATTTTTGGGTTTTTCTGGGTTTCTTGAGTAGAGGCTGAATCCAGAGTTTCAACTTTTTCCGAGGAGGGGAGCAGCCCCAAATCATCATTTGCTTTCTAGCAACAGTAGCAGCATCCACGCAGAGAGGCCATTTTTATCATTCTGAGAGTATTTTTTTACTTGCCTTGTGCAAGTCGAGGTGCCATATGTCTGATCACCTCTTGTACTTATTTTATTGCTTAGTATAATAAAATGGCTTAGCCTTTCTTGCTGCATTTCTTGTGTATCTGCTTATATTTCCGGTTTATGTTATTATATGCTGTTTCATTGTTATTTATCACTTCTGGGTTACTATATCATTTGCACGTATTTGGTTGGAGTTTGCTGGTGTTTTGAGGGTTATTCCGAGTTAGGAATATTACATCTGGATAGTTATTTCACGGGACTGAATCTCAATGGTGTGGTTATGGGGCAGTAAGGGATTCTTTTTTTCCCTGTTGAGCGCTGGAAATTCTACTGCTATTAGGAATTTTCAATTCTTGTCAATTCGATATGCATTGTCGAGTGGGGCCAAGCGACTAGTTGTTGGTTGCTCTAGAATGTGAGCTCACAGGAAGAGTGCAGGTGGGAGGGACTGACATGGAGGTAGAGAAGGATCTAATGGGTCTAATAGATGCATGAGAAATGGGATTTTGCAGAAATACGAGGAGAAATAAAAAATGGTAATCTTAGAGAATACTCTTGGAGTGTATTCATTTTCTCATTGGAACGTTCAAAGAAGCTAGCAATGTTCAGTTCATAGAGAATAAATCTTTATAATATTTACATTCTGGATAGACATGGTCTTTCCATCTGGGATGGAACATCGTCTCAGATATTTTTGTCTTTGGGAACTTGTTTCCAGAATTTTCAAATAGTAGTAATTTCATCACTGTATCAATTTTGTGAATGGAGAGTTGCCATATTTCTCTTGATTCCTATCCTTCCAAATGTTTATTATGAATATTCTTTTTGTTCTTTGTTACTGGTAGAGAAAGGTTGGAAGGAAATTCTAAATCAGTGCAGCCTGTTTGTTTATGCATGGTTGCTAGGAGGAAAAACGGCAATTTTTTTCTGTAAGGATAGTGGCTAAGCTTATGTTGTTTTTTGTGCAGGTCAAGCTGTCTGAATACATTGGGAAAAAATATGTTATTCTATTTTTCTATCCTTTGGACTTCACTTTTGTCTGCCCCACAGGTGGTGGTCATGTGATCAGATATCTCTCTTGTTTGCATTACTTGAAAACTATTTGTTCCAGAAGAATATTCTAAGCATTTTGAAAATTATAAATAATTGATAAATATTTTCATTATTAAGAGCAGTGGTTCATCAACTCATTGATTTCCTGATGTGTTCCTGGCAGAAATCACTGCTTTCAGTGACAGATATTCTGAGTTTGAGAAGTTGAACACTGAAATTCTTGGTGTTTCTATTGATAGTGTGGTAAGTGTCGGTGCGTCCTCTGTCATTTTAGTTAGGAATGGTTATCATGGATTGAATATATTGTTGCTCTATGATTATTTTAGTGCAAAAAGCCCTATGTTGGATCTTTGCTATATGCAGTCCTTTTTGGCTAAACTGAAAAGTAATTGTGTAGAAACTAATCTCTCTCTCTCTCTCTCTCTCTCTCTCAAGCACTCTGTTCTTTCAAAGGGCACATGACTGTATCTTGTTCATGCAATTATGGAGATATTTCTGTTAACTGATGAGTATTTTACTTAATGTATAGGAAAATGTTTTCATCAACTGACATTTGATTTTACCATTTGATGAGAAAGTAATATATGAAATTGGTGTAACACCTGGGCTACTGTTGATGTGAAAATTTGGGGGAGCCTTTGACAAGAATATTGGAGAAAAATAGGGCAGATTCAACAATGATTTAATGATAAAACAAATTTTTTATTCAATATCATATCTTATAAGGGCAGGATGCCAAAAAGAAGTCAATGTAATATACAAACAAATGTTCCTGGAGTATGGGAGCGGAGCAGGAGTGCTAGGAGCGCCTTTTCCCAAAAACCCTTGGGAGTGGATTGTCCCCAGAGTGTATATATATATATATATATATATTAACATGCAGAATGCGTCTCTTGGTGGGACGACGGGGTGGTTTCTCACTGGGATGTTATCCTCTCCACCCGGTTTCAAATCCCACGGGGGGACACCATGGCCCGTCATAGTAAGGATGGAAGGATAGCTGTCCTGTTGGAGTCTGGGAACCTGGCTCCAGTTTCAGGTGGCCTCTGGACATCTAGGTCCTAGGCTGAACTATGAGTTTTTGATGTATGTGGCTTGCGGGCTGTTGCATATATTTGGGGAGGTTTCTAGTTCCCCATCAACCATTTTATCCTTTAAAAAAACCACACAAAATGCCAAATTAGTTACATAATATATGAAAACATGCATATTTGTGCTACATGTAGATGAATACTACATTGTTATGAAGTTAGAAATGATGCTTATACTACAATAATGATTATATTGAAACTTTGGAAGAAAACATTATGAACAAACAAATGAGAACATCTAAATGACAAACATAAATGGCAATCAATGTTCCATCATTGCTTATATTGGTAACCTCATTATTAGTACCATCCTTCATTCTTCGCCTCTACCTCAAAGTTCAAACCAAACGGAACACTCTGGAGAAATTTTAGGTTCCTGTGGCCCCTCCAGTTTTAGTTTGTTTACATATAGCTTAATGCCCACAACCTCACTTGGCTGATATTTAAACATCATATGCATTAAAACATAAAGCTTGCTTGCTACTACTACACTTTTACATTTCAGCTGATAAGAGATTTAAACAAGCTTCTCACAAATTGGAGACACTGATTTTGATCAATCTCTAACCCTAGAAAAACCCACAAGGGGAAACCAGTCTAGAAGGAGGATTTTATTATGCTTTTCTCAGGAAAAATTTACACAACTTAAATTACACTTCAAGTACTTATATCTCCCTTGAAGTTTGTGCCACTAGCAGACTTTGGCTGCCTGCAAAAATGTGCCACATTTCAGCACTCCAGATCTGGGAATATGTGCCAATTCGTGCCACTGTTCTGCTCCTTTTCCTTCCTTGAGAAATTTGCTGACATACTAGGAATCTCTCCTAGTTTTTTCTGCCACAGATCTGTTCTCTGCTCCTGAAAATACTAATCAGCACTCAGTCTTCTTCAGCCCTGAAAAGTACGCTGTTCCTAAATTTTCTGGCCTCCCCAAAATTTTCCCACCTCCTAAATTTTTGGGCATGGTCTCCTGAAAATGTGGGCCTGAACTTGCTCCTATTCCAGTGCCGGAACATGCCTTAAACTCAGCTCTGTTATCACTACGGTCTGACCTTAAACTCGGGTCTAAAATGCTGCCATCAGACCTTAAACTCTGGTCTGAATTCTCCTCAAACCATCGCTGGAAAATGGCTTGCAAATCTCCCTGGAACTGCGTGTCTGTAGGTGGTTTCTTCCTTGTTGTAGCTTGATTTCTCCATCAGCTGTTGGCTCTCACAGTCTCAACTATTCTTCTCCTCCTTGCTCCTCCTCTCTAACAATGCGCGCTCCCCACACCCGAACCCGCTCCCAACCCGCGCTCCGTGCCAGAGCGGGTTGGGAGCGCGCTCCCGATAAAAAAAATTGCACTCCCTGCGAAAATAGGGAGCGACCTTGGGAGCGCCGCTCTTGGAGTGAAAATTAAAGCCCGGGAGCGATCGCTCCCAAGCTTTTAATTTTCGCTCCGGGAGCGAATTGCGTGGAAAAAAATCGCGGACTCCAAAAAAAAATAATTAATTTTTTTTTTTTTTTAAGGGCTTAGGGGGCATTTTTTTATTTCATTGTGACTTGAATGAGTTGAGGAGAGCCAAGGAGATTGTGCAAAGAAGCGAGGAGGAGCGTGGAGCGAGCGCCGAGGAGCAACGAGCAAGCCTGCAAGGAGGTTAGTAACTTAGTCATTTAGTAGTTTAAACTTTAGTTACTTAGTAGTTTTGTAATTTAGTTTAGTTTACTTAGTAATTTAGTTTAGTTTAGTTAGTAATTTAGTAAATATATAACCTATTTAGTAAATGAATCATGAATCTAAATAAATTAAATTAATTTTCTCATTCCCATTCCCATTAAATTTTGTAGATTCAAAAACCTAAAAATATCAAACATCATGGACCTGGTTATATTTCTTGGCATTTTCTTCTTCTTGGTCCATTTTCTGGTTATTATGGTGTTGGAGAGTAGGAAACGGAGGGGCCAAAATGAAGAGGGGGATGAAGAAGCTGGAGAAAGTGGATTTGATGAAAACCCTGGTGAGGAGGAGCTGGAGGAGGGTGAATATGACTCTAAAAAAACTAAACAAGACCAAACTCCATTGTGGAAATATGTTAACAGGCCTGGAGCAGGGAAAGGGGGTGGAACCACTAAATTTCATTGCCCCCATCGCAACAATAATTACACACCCATGCCAAAAAACACCTCTACGGGAAAAGGCCATGGGATGGAGATAAACAAATAGGAATCAAAACTTGTGCAGCTGCGTCAACAGCAGATAGAGCCAAATACATAAGGGAAGAGGAGGAAGCCCAATACAAATCTAAACAATCAAGGGGTTTCTTTGAACCAAGCTCACAATCACAAGCACACAGAACTCCTTCAGTATCCTCCCAAGGTAGTGGATATGGAGGCATAGGGTCACCAGCTTTAAGGCGTAGAACCATATCAGATTTCCTTCATGAGGGGTGTAGGAATGATGTGGATTCAAAAGTTTACAGGTTTCTCTATGCATGTGGGATACCATTCAATGTTCTTCGCTCACCTTATTGGCACGAAATGGTTTCTGCCATAAATGATGCCCCTAAAGGATACAAGAGCCCTGGGTATGACAAGGCAAGCACTGTTGGACTTGATCATGAAAAAGCAAAAATATCACATTCTTTGAATAGAATGACAAGTTCTTGGACTGACCATGGGGTGTCCATTGTATCTGATGGATGGACAATGTAAAAGGCAAGCCATTGATAAGTGTTCTTGTTGTGTCCGTTAGTGGTGCCATCTTTCTAAATGCATATGATTACTCAGACAAGTTCAAGACCGCCATCAACATTGCAGAAGCATTACTTGAATATATTGGGCCATACAATGTCATTCAAGTCATCACTAATAATGCTCTTAATTGTAAGGCAACGGGAGCAATTATTGAGTATAAATACCCCAACATATTTTGGTCTGGGTGTTTGGTTCACACATTGGACCTTTTGATGCATGATGTTGTTAAGAACAAAAATGAACAATACAAATGGATTGGTAATTTGTACAAGAAAGGCAAACAAATGATAAAATTTATTACAAATCATAGCAATACCCATGGCCTTTTCCGCAGTCACTCAAGATTAGAGTTGTTGAAGATTGCGAAGACAAGATTTGGCAGCTATTACCTCACCTTCAGGCACCTTTTGAAGGTAAGAGAGTCATTGGCTAGCATGGTATCAAGTCCACACTGGCAGGTATTAAAGGAAAGGGCTACAAATGTAGCTGACAGGCGAGATTTTGAACTGGTGGAGGAGGCCGCTCTTGATGGTATGTTTTGGTCAAATGTGAGGCAAGTATTGGATTTCACCGAGCCCATTTATCACATGATTCGGTTTGCAGATACAGATAAACCAGTGATTCGCGAGGTGTATGAGCAGATGGATACCATGTTGGGGCAAATAAAAGATATTGTTCATAACAAAGACCCCGACTTGTACAAATCGATTCACGATTGTGTGTGTGTACAGTGGAATAAACTTAATATTCCACTACATTGCTTGGCGTATATCCTTATGCCAAAATACTACTCTACATCTTG
Organism: Pinus taeda; assembly: GCA_000404065.3. Lineage (NCBI taxonomy): Eukaryota > Viridiplantae > Streptophyta > Pinopsida > Pinales > Pinaceae > Pinus > Pinus taeda. Next base: position 85,008 of record APFE031572834.1, read on the forward strand.
GTTGTGCCAACCTGCACTAGGGGGTGTGATTAGGACCAAACCCCATTTAGATGCAGAGGTAACTAGAGGATATTTGGATGCATTAGAAAAGTTGATACCTGACAGGGAGGAATGTGTAGCTGTGCGCCTTGAAATAGGCAGATGCTTCAGTGGCACTGGTTTATTTGGTACCTTCCATGCAATGGAAGACACAGATAGATTTGATTTTCTCACATGGTGGGAAAGATATGGCGGCCAGGGACTTTTGCCAAAATTGGCAAAAAAAGTTCTATCACAGGTTGTAAATACTTCTTTTGCAGAGAGGTGTTGGAGCACCTACAACTTTATACATAACGTGAAAAGAAACAGACTCAATAAAAACTGGGCAGAAAGCTTGGTTTATGTGCACTACAACTTGAGGTTGTTGAGTCATTACTGTGATTGGGCTTATGAGGATCCTGCATATAAAATTTGGGACAACGACCCAGAGGATGACAATTTGGAGGATGGCACTATACATCTTCAAGAATTGGAAGAGGAACTTATAAGGGTGAAGATGAAGCAGCTGCAGCAACCATGCCACCTCCACCATCCAGTAGCAGTGCTTGAGTTCCGAGTTTTGTTCCTTTGCTGTCGCCACCTCCATCTACACCCTCACGTGGAGGACATGTGCCTTCTAGTTCTGGTCGTCGGTCTGTGCGGGAGACTCCTAGAAGACCACCACGCCCTGCTCATACAGGAGACTCTCGTGGCAAGGGCCACATGTAGATTTACAGTTTACTTGTCTTTTCTAGTTTCTATTAGTTTTCATAACTATTGAGTCTTGAGTCCTTGACTCTTGACTCTTTCATATCATAATAATATTTTTTGTAAACAATATATCACTGTGACAATGAAAGTTTGAAGTTTGAAGTTGGCAATTGTAATTCATTGGTAATGATTGCGAATTATGAATATGATGCTTCGTGAAAGACTAAAGTTGTTTCATTTCATTTCATTATTCATGAGTCATAATTCATTTTATAACATTTCATTTCATGTTAACAATTAGAACTTAGAAATATCTAAGATATTATTTCTTGTAATGGTTAAACTTAGCTTACAAGTACAACTTTGGTGATCAATGATGATAAATGTTATATATTGTATTTTCAATTTTGAAAGCTTGAAGTTGAAACTTTAAGATTGAATTTGATGAATCATGGTTCACGAGACTCAATATGTTGCAGTTGTAACATGTATGTTACTAACTTGTGGACATGGTTGATGAAGATTATAACTTCTAGATGATTCATGTGATATGGTTCAATGATCAATCTATGTTTTTTATATCTAATTCATCATTCTACATGTTTTTGTTGACACATATGTATCAAAAATTAAAAAATAATATATATATATATATATATATTATATAGAGAGAGAGAGAGAGAGAGAGAGAGAGATTTTTAAAAAATCGCTCCGGGATTTGCTCCCAAATCGGCAGCTTCTGAAAATGTCGCTTCCGCTCCTCTTTTCGCTCCCGCTTCCAAGTAACACTACTCATGAAGAATGAATGAGCTCTCTAGCCTTTTCCTCCTTGTTAGCCTCATTATGTTGAGAGAACACTAACCCTTTGATCTGTGGCTGAGATTAGATCTCATCTCTCATAGATCAGTGGTGGAGATCTAATCTTCACTTAATCCCCTTTTTATGCCCTCCCCCCCCGACCCCCACATTAATGAGTTCTCTAGTCACTTCAATGTTGTTTTTTTTTTGTACCTTGTACCTTTTTCACATAAAGTCAACTTAAAACATTAATCCTTTGATCTATGGCTGAGATTAGATGTTATGAATAAAATATATCGGAAATAATGTAAATGATAATAAGCATAAATAATGATTAGTTAATTAGTAATTAGGTTGAAGAGGCATAGCTAAATGAGACATGACTCTCTATGAAGAGACACCTGCTTGGTATGAAAGCAAGCCTCTCACTCTCATTGTATCATCATTCTTATTCATACATATAATATATTTCTTGTATTTTTGATGGAGATCTTTATATTCCAAGTCTTCTGGAGTATTTAACTTGAAGAAAGAACTTTGTTCGTTCCATTTGGTATCAGAGTAGTTCGATCCTCTGGCTACTTCACCGTTGCACAGAGCCACGCTCTCCGATCTGGCCCTTGATCGTCACATTCGTCAACGTTGTTGCCATGTAATTGAAGCGTTTCGCTTAGAGTTGAAGTTTCTCTGTTTCTCAAGCCTTGGCCATTTAAAAGAAAAGTTATATAAAAAGGCAAAAAAAAGTCAAAAAATAAAAAATAGAAGAGAAAAAAGTTTATTAAAAAAAAGATAAAAAAAACCGGATAAAATAAAAATATAAATTAAAACAAAAAAACTGCCTGACACCAATTGCAATTGCGGTGATTTATCAGTCAAACAGCACACACAATGACCACATCTCTTGTAGTTGACAGGCTAGGTTGGCTGCGTAACCTGACAGACCAACAAAGTGTTGTTAGCAGCCATAGCCAATTAAAACGCCATAGTGCCGCCACTTGTGGCCATCGACCAACCCCAACAACAAAGTCTTCCGCCAACCTATTCCCGCCACCACTGCTGAATCCTGTCTTGTCCTCTTGACACCTCTGCCCTTCTGCGGCTGCAGTCGCCACCATCACTGGCGTAGTTGGCCAGTGGTCTTTCCTTCTGCCTTTCTGCCAGACGTGACCTGACCGCATCACCGACGGAGCTTGACTCTTGCTAAACCACACCTGTCAAGTCTTCCAGACGCCCACATTTGCACAACTGCCAGCAGCCCCAACGAGCAAATCACAATACCTTGCAAAGAATTGGGTTGCCTGTTCAGACGTCTTCCTTCCAGCATGTTCGATGATTCTACTGTGTTTGGCGATTCTACCATAGGTCGCGTTAGACACCAATAATGTCGATGTTTTCTTCCTTGCGTAGTCTCCTATACTATCACGAAAAATTGAGATCTTAGACGCGCATCAAGAAGTTGTAAACCCAAGAATCACAACATCTCCAAGATCATGCCTCTATTGTGACATAGGTGCGGTTTTCAAGGGACCACACTACTGTGCCTATGTTTCATCCGTGGGTATCCACAAATGCAGTCAGTTGTGGGCTGCCAGTTCATGACAATGATTTGGAAGGGCATATATACGAATAGGTTGCATGAAGAAGAATTTAAGGGAATTCTCCTATCATTGGAATTTGCCAGAGTGGGCTCCTCTCTTGTCATGCCATGTTGGAGTAAGATTAGTCTCCTAAATCGAGACAACAAGGATCATAGAAATTGGATTTGAAATCAAATATTATAAGTCGTGACCCTTTATATATGACAGTTCATGTGAATTTATAGTAGATTTTGAAGTCTTAATTAAAGAAAGGAAAGGGTTAGTAAGTGAATAAAATAGAATATTTTATTTACAAATATAAAATATTTGAGGAAAGGAAATACAAGAGGTTGAGAAATATAGCCAGAAATAGACTTTAAAAAAAGAGAGGCCACTTAAAAATTTTAAACCTCATTCGGAAAAAGAAAAATGGAAACTAGTAAGGAAAGATTTCCTAAAACCTTTAGTAAATGTGTTAGTACACTATTTAAAATCAAAGGATCACGTGCAGGAAGAGACGTAATAATCTCTATCAGTGCTACTGAAGAGAGTAATTATGTTAGTCCTAAATGTGCTAATGTTAATTTGGCAACTAGGGCCAAACATCACTTTGGACAACGTTTATGAGGCAACTGATATTTTTCTTGGATTCCTCTTTCCGAGAGGTGTAGGATTGATCTAAAGATCATGCCATTTTGACAGGTACAAATGAAATTTTGAATTTATTTTGATTATGGACAAGTTGTCAAGGTTGGCCAACCATCAAATTAGCCTCCTCCAGCGTTCAATGTTGCATATAAATACAAGGTGCCTCCTCATTTTGGCATCACACTCATTCATCTTTCTCTCTCTCATCTTGATTGGGCACAAATTCCTGGGCTTCTCTCTCTCTCCACACTTACGAAGGAAGGTTTGATTTTCTAGTTGCTGCGTTGACCAGATTTGACTGAAATTTCAGGAGGTTGAAATTTCAAAAGGCTGAAATTTCAGGAGGCTGATTTTGACCAGCGTTGACTTAGGTTTTGTGAGGGAGACTTCTGTTTGGGCAGGGCGCAGTGCTGGGCAAAACCAAAGCAGTTTGATCCCTACGTTGATCGTCCTAGTTTTGGTTGCTGCGTTGACTTTAGTTGACAAGGTTTGATTGGTTAATTTCAAACTGCTTTGGGCTGCATTTTCTTGCTGTTGGAGGCCGAGCTCACCAAGGTTGACTAAGCTATTTTTGAGGTCAATTTTTGTTTCAGTTTCTATTGTTTTGACTCATCAGATTGGGCAAGTGAATATTGTAAATTGTACTCTCTTTGCTAAGCTTTTGAAGATTTTAAGAAGAATTGATCAAGGGTTCCCCACATTGGGGTTTGTCCCTGGCTGGTGCCATATCTTGTGTCCTCTTGTGTTGGCTTGTCTTCTACTGTTATTGTTTATGTTGTATCTACATTTTACTATGATATTGATGTGATTGTTATACTACATAAGGTATTGGTCTAATAAAGAAAATTGAAGTAAAATTGTTTTAAGCATAAAGCATATCATTGTTATCCTAAAATTAACATGGTATCAGAGCTGAGGTGAAGACAAAGCCCAAGCAATAGTGAAGAGCAATCACCAAGAGGTACAATCACTGATCAAGAACAAGTCTCAATAGCCTCCACATCCTACTTCAAGTCTGATGATAAGCTTCATGATAATTCTGATTATCATGCATGGAAGATGTCTCTTGATTTGACTTTAGAAGAGCAAGGTGTCATGGATTATGTGCAGGGAAAGATTTCGAAACCTCCTTCAAATGCATCGACTGCTGGTAAGATAATGTACAAGAAGGGTGAAGTCAAAGCCAAGAAGATCACTAGGGATTCTATTGATAAGCACTTAGTTGATTTGAATACATCAAAGGAGATATATGACAAGTTGGTTGGCATGTTCAAATCTAGCAATGCAAATCAAATTCTTTTCCTCAAGAACAAATTGAAGGATATAAAGAAGGGAAAAGTTCAAGATATTCAATCCTACTTCATGATGATTACCGAGATAAAAAATGATCTTCTTTGAATCTTTCGATTGGTGAAGCTATTGCTAACAGGGAGCTCACTCTCATTGCCCTTGGGGGTCTTCATCTTGAATGGCATGTGTTCAACACTACTATTCTCAATAACGATAGAATTCCAGGTTTTGAATAATTGCTGACTAGATGTTCTCGAGAAGAAACAAGGATGATGGAATTGGAATTGCCTTAGAATAGGAATAATCCTACTGCATTCTTCGCTCATGCCAAGAGGAAGAACAATGCAGGTTCAAAGAAGCAAAGTCAAGGAAGATCGAGATTCAAAAATGGAAGGAAGGGAACATGCTTTGTTTGCAACAAGTTTGGTGACTATGCCAGGGAGTGTTCAAATAGAAGGGACACATCTCATGATGATGATCACAATCATTCTCGGGGCAACAACAACAATCAAAGGATTGGCATGTTCAACAACAAAGGGAAAAGGAATGCTCCCACTACTCAACTTGGAAATGATCGAGCTTCTAAAAGAACAAAATACTCCAGGTATGATGAGTCTATTGTTGTAAATTCAAAGCAAAAGGAATTTTATCTTATATATGCCCTCTCTACTGCCTCTCCTCCAGATACTTTGGGAAATTGGTTGATTGATAGTGGTGCCTCAAGGCTCTTCACCGGGTATAAGGAAGCTCTTTCAAATCTGATAAAGGATACAAATTTGGAAATTATCCTTGGAGACAATGCCACTTATCCCGTGAAGGGAGTTGGGAATGTTACCCTTCAATTGAATCAAGGTAACACCGTTCATCTTCAAGAAGTACTATGTGTACCTGATCTAAAGAAGAATCTAGTGTCTATCTCGATGATGGAAGACAAAGGCTTCAAGGTGGCATTCATCGATGGAAAGGTACGTGCGTAAAAGAAATTTCAAAGAGGCATTTACTCTTGGATTCAGGGTTGATAGTTTATATCAAGTTGGAGGAAGTCCACTGGGAGCATGTATTGTGACATATCTCTTCAATCTGAACTACGACACGGGAGGTTTGCTCATCTTTACTATAAGGCTCTACTCGATGCAAGGAAGATGGTTACAGGTATGCCCGAATTCAAAATAGAGCATGAAGGTGTATGTTAGGGACGTGCCGAGGGAAAACATACAAGGGGACCATTACCATTCCCCTCAAGTGATAGCAAGACCACAAACATTTTGCAATTGGTTCATTAACTTCATTCTGATCTATCTGGTGCAATGCTCGTGAACTCATTGGGAGGATACTTATATTATGCAACCTTTATAGATGATTTCTCTCGCAAGACTTGGATATATTTCTTGAAGAAGGACGAAGTATTCTCATGGTTATGTTCTTTCAAAGCTTTGTTCGAAAATCAAACCGGGAAGAAAATCAAATGCTGAGGACCGATAATGGAACTGAATACGAATCAAATGAGTTGAAAGATTATTGTAGAGAAGCTGAAATTAAGAGGGAGACTACTACTGCATATACTCCTGAGCAAAATTGTGTTGATGAAAGGAAGAATCGTTTTATCGTAGAAGCCACTTGTGCCATGCTTCATGATCAAAGCTTTTCGAAGTTCTTATGGGCTGAAGATGTAAACACCGCCATTTATGTTCAAAATAGATGCCCTCATCAAGCGTTGGACTCCAAGAGTCACAAAGAAGTTTTCACTAGTAAGAAACCCGATGTTTCTCACTTTAGAATTTTTGGTAGCCCCGTATATTTTCATGTGCCGAAAGAAAAGAGAAGCAAATTGGATGCTTCCGGGAAGACTAGAACATTTCTGAGCTACAATGAAACTTCTAAGGCATATAGAACCTATGTGCCTGGTCAAAGAGAAGTGGAGATAAGTCATGATGTCACTTTCAAGGAGGATGCTGCCCTTGGGAAGATTAGTAACCTTCCTCTTCCAAGGAAGGACAAGGAAGAATATTCTGGAAACCGGGGAGAATCGCAGGATGAGCAGATGCTCGATGCTAAAGGACCAATGGATACCCCCCCTCATGAGCCTCGAAAAGGAGACCCTCATGGCTTACGAAAACTCTCAAAGATGCCAAGAGACATGTTGCATCGAGGGGGACATTTCGTGAAAGCAAGAAGCCTAATAGGTACCAAGGGTACTTAACTGCTATGAGCACCATTGTTCAGTCTGAACCTTGCTCATTCGAAGAAGCTGTGAAGCAACAAGTATGGAAGGATGATATGAACGAAGAGTACGAGTCAATTATGAAGAATCATGTCTGGGATGTGGTCCCTAGACCCCAGGACAAATCCGTTGTCACTTCTAAATGTCTCTACAAGATCAAGCATGGTGCCAATGGGAGTGTTGAGAAGTTCAAGGCCAGATTTGTTGCTCAAGGCTTCTCTGAAAATGAAGGTGTAGATTATGATTGTAGGATACTAAACAAAATATACACACATAAAAAATACCAAAAACATAGAAATGGCAAAAATGGCCTCAACCTCATTGTATTCCTCTCGTGATGCAATCCAATGTACAAAGACTGATAATAATACAAATAAATACATGAGGAAGTTTGTCTCAAGATAGTATGTCTATCTTGGACACTATGGTTGAGAAAATATCTCAACAACACACTAATCTAGGAGCCTAACTAGTTGGAGAGAATCTCTCAACCAACTAGGCCTACACTGACTCCTACCCATGAGGAACAAACTCAATCTAAAAAGGTAGGATTAAATCCTAACTTTCATGATTTTAATTAATTTAATTGTTTTGGACTTATAATTGTTTTCATCACACGAGAGTGAGGCTAACATTCCCCCCCTCAATGATACGTCCAAAGTAAGAACTAGGAACGATCTTCCAAGTTTTCATGCTGAAACTGTTGATCCTCAAAAACGCTGCCTGAAAAAACGCCAAAGTTGGATGCTGAAAAAACTCTAATTCGAAGAGAACATGAGTCAGCTGCAAGTTGAGTCATCTTTGAAATTTTGCTTGACAACTCCATCACGTGCCAAGCTGCAAAAGGATCCATCTGTCCTTTGCTTTCAATCAACATTCTTTGTCCACTGACAAAATGTTGATGACGCCCCCTGGCGAATTTGCTTGTCCACTAAGAAAATATTGAGAACGCCCACTGGCGAATTTGTCAATGCCCACTGGCTGATTTGTTGATGATGCCCACTGGTTGATTTGAAGTTGCACACTGGCTGCTGTTGATGATGTTGTCGAAACTTTCAGTCTGACAACCACCCTTAATTCCATTATCATTTCCCCCCTTTGTTAGCTGAAAGGAGAGACAATCATTTGCACTCAATTTTTGAACTCCCCCCCTTCAGGTGTAGGAGAGTTTTACTATTGTACTCTCGCTTTCAAGTGCATGAGAGTACCGTCTTCAATTGATTGTTGGCTGCAATAGTTGAGATTGAATTCGATTGTAAAACTTATACAATCTTTTGACCGTGGATGACCATTCCCAGTGATCAATCCATGAATAATTGATCTTCAATCTTGTTGATTGTTGTTGTTTGCTGCATTGTGCCGATGAATGATTTGACTTGCCACAATGGTGACAAGGATGGAGATCAAAACACTGATCTTCCAGATGACCGGTTCTTTAACAATGAAGGCATTTTGGTTTGACTACAACTTCAGTTTGCGTGTATTTCTATTTGTCTTGAACTTTCTCAGAACTAGCCGATGTGATTTGTGCAAGAAACCTTGCACTGACAAACTTAATAGGCCTTGAAAAATCTGAGATATGCAAGTTGGCGTCATCTTTGACATATCCTAACCCTGGGCGATTTCTGTTACTTTGGGTTTCTTCCCATGGCTTGATGATTGGTTTGGAAGAAAGTTGAACTGGATCAGGGACCACTTCGACACTTGAAGTTGGTTGGATCAGTGATTGGGAATCATCAACTGTATTTGTATTGTTCAAAGACTTGGAAGCATCACCCTTCTCTAGCAACTCAGTTATTTGTAGTTGCGACTCCAGTTGAAGGAACTCAATCATTTCATGTGCATGTTGAAGATGCACTTAAATATCAGCAAGAGTTGTTTTGTTGATGTTCTCCATGTCGCCAATTGATGATAAAATCAAATTGTTAAGAATTTGGGACAGTTGAATGTGTGTCGCCATGTTAGCTTGCTCACTTTGAATTCAGGGTCGTTTGTATCAGTTGCTCATTGTTGATGCTTTAAACACTTGCTAGAGTTTTATAACTTGGTTGCTTGAACTCTTGCTTTTACGCTCGCTTGATGACGATCGCTTTGCTTGAATGCTTCACTGACACTTTGTGAATGCTTCAATCAACTTCACATTGGCTTGTTTGTTGTAGATGTCGTGCTTTGAACTTTCGAACTTGATTTTGACACGCTTGCTTGCTTGGTTGTTTGAATGATACACTCACTTGCTTTGTTGTTTGAATGACACGCTCCCTTGATTTATTGCTTATTGCACTTGCATTAAACACTGGCTTGATTTGATGCTCACTTGAAGAATATAATACTAGAATTCACATTCGTTTGATGATGATTGCTTGCTAGATGGCTTGCTTGAATTTATCTTGATTGATTACTGACACTTTGTGCTTTCTTGAATGTACTCACTAAATGTGCTGATTTCTATAAAAGGAAGGGTGTCGAACACTGTCGAAAATGCACCCAAGAGACAAATGGCAAGTTCAATCTTGATGACTCAGTAGAAGACTTACTTGACTTAATGTATTCACCTTAACAATTCAAATTAGGGTGTTGGTTACAATTGAGAATGCACTTGTACGATTCAGTTAAGAAATGTTTATCTGCAAGTGATACAAAAAATGTTGATGATGTTGATGTTGTCTTGGCTTGAAATGCTTGATTTTATAGCGTCCTTAACTTGATTGCTTTGATTACATGATATGAAATGTGCTTGCTTGGAAGATCATCTTATCAAGTTGATGATGTGACGCTTTCTGCTTGTGTACTTAAGTTTGATAACAGGAGATTGATTAAGCGTTCTTATACTTAAGCTTGCTTATGTGCATGTACTTGTTTAAGCATAATACAAAGAGAGCGTTTTGATAATTTGTACACAAGTCATGCACACGCATTCATTACACACGGTGTACCTAAGATTCCCTTATTCAATTTTGGGCGGATCTAGGACACAACCACCACAAAAATTATGATTTTATTAATTATTGAAGTACATCATTCTTCAATGTCACAACTTTGGCGTGGAAACTTCTCAATGAGAATGTCACACTTGCAAACTTTGGAAGCAAATTGTCTTCAAAAACTGTGTGCAATGACTCAGTCGCTCTCAAAGTAAAAAATTACTTTGCAGTACAACAATGACTTTCTCTAAAAAAGAATTCACTTATCACTCCAAATACAAAATTTGCATCTTATGACTTCACAAAATCACTTATGACTCCATCACACAAAAAATTACAAATACTCCTTATCTCTCCAAAGGCTTGATATCACTTTATATAAAAAACTCACTTTATGATGTAACTTAACAAAGTGAAATAATGTGTATGATTTCACTTTATAAAAGTGAAATGAATTCAAAAAGCAAAATTTTGTGCACATTCCCTTCTTAAAAAAAATAACGCACACCTTACAAATTGATTTTGTTAGAGAGACTTTAGCCAATACTTTACGTGTATTCGTCAAACAATCTTGCACTGGAACTCTGGTATGAGTTGGCTCATCCTTGAATGAAGATGGGTTTATTTTTCACCTTGAGAATCTGGTTCTGTATCACGAAAATAGGTGGAGAGTGGTATAATTTCAATAGCTTCTATCCTGCTCCTGAATATCTCTCCAAGTTCTACCATTCTGCCTACTTGGATGTGCTTAAAGGTGCAGGCTAGAGCATCTTCCTTGTTAGAGGCAATTTTCCAAGGGATTTCCCTGTTTCCAGTTAGGAAACTAGTAATGCTTATCAGGGAAAATTTTAAGAACCACCCTAAATTTATATGTATAATAAATGGGCTAATCCCCATGATACATAGGAAAAACGGGAGGCGATTTTATCAATAATATAATATGTATATATAATATTTTTGGTGAATCTCTCACCAGATTATATTATCTTGTACAATGATGGAGAATCTTTCACTGAATTATAAAATAATGTAAGATCTTGGCAAATCTTTTACTGAATAATAAAACATTGTGAAGTCTATATATGATAATAAGAAAACATATTCATTAAACTGTAATATACTAACATACATGTTTGGAAAAAAGAAACATAATTTTCTCTTCCTACAAACAATGTTCCAAGTTTCAGTGGCCGTGTTTGTCAAGGTTCTTACAATACACTCTTTCATATCCTTCTATTAGTTTTGATAATATTCCACAACAAAGTTCTTGTAGTTGTTGATATTGACCACGAGTTCTGTCAAGGTAGGAGATATTAATCTTTTCTCTACAACTTTTGTCAAGCTACCACTTTTTTCAAGTTATCAAATTTCTTTCTTATTCCATAGACTCCAATTGCAAGATAAAAAAACACATCAAGTTTGTTTACCCCAACTATATTATATAAGAAAGTATTAGGTATCCTAAAGGCTTGAAGGGGATCTAATTGAAAGAAGTGACCCTTGTGAGAAGCTTTCCAATCAATATATGAATATATAAATGTAGATTTATTATTATTTTAATTGGAAATCTTCAATTAAATAAATAAAATTTAATTATGTCTCTCCCAATCTAAATTGCTTATTAGCATAATTCACTACCCTCGTACGTCTCCCATTTTTTAACAGGGTTGTAACATGTAGATTAATTTCCTTCTTGGTGAACAATCTACACCTTTTAGGAAAATACGGTGCAGTGGCTCCAACCCCTACAGATCATTAGGACAAACTAAGAATAACACAGAAGATGAAAGGTTGTAAAAACAAGTTTATTTTTCAAACAACTAATCCAACATCAATACCTAAACTTTTTCATGAAGATATCATATTGAGAATGTTTGAAAAATGGTGGGAAATCTTCTGCGAGGGTGATGCGGAAAGAGTGATAAGGTTTCACTGTTTTGAATTTTTTTTGTTAAATCAGAAAAACCAATATTAATGGAGATAATAGTATTTTTTACTAAATTTTGTGAAGTGACTAAATGTAGCTTTAACCATTCACCTTAAGATGTTTTTACAATATAATTTCCTAAGTCTATTTATTATCTTCATTATCATAAAAACCAACCTATATCCATCTTAACTCCACATCTACCACTCTTAGAGGGATGAAATCTATTTATCCCTTTGACCACTTGGTAGACCTAGAATTAAGATGGATCTATGATGATAGAATTTCCCCTTTAAATAGTCTATGCTCAGCGTACCATGGGTTATCATAAACCTGGAGCTTAAAATATACTATTAGTAATTTATAAAATTTAATACTTGATTTTTTTTTTGTTTAACCAAGTTAAAATATTTAACATACATTAAATTACAACATCCATTTTTACTTTTGATCCACCAAGCCGCTAGAGATATCAAATATTTTTTCACTCTATGCTAGTTTGCATATCACGATATTTGATCCCTCCTGTGGCTTAGTAGATCCAAAGTAATGATGGATCTATGTTGGTTTAATTCCCCCCTTTACATAGGCTACATTCCACGTGAATACCATGGGTCAATACCATGTGCCATTTTTATTTTTATTAATACTAATATTAGGGTTGATAATGTTTTTTTGCATGGTATTAATAATAATCTAGCCCATGGTATTTGGCCCATAGTATTTTGCCCATAGGTTTCACCTAAATATAACGCATTTTTTGAGTGTCCTTAAATATAAGGTGACTTATGGAGTAAATATAAAAAAATGTTTTATTTATCTATCATGCCTTTCGTTTATTTATATTTTTATTAATTTACCATACCTCTTTTACCAATATGGTATTTGGCCCATAGGATTCACTTAAATAAAACCTCTTTTTTGAGCCTTCATAAATAGAAAGAGGGTTATGGACTAAATATAAAAGGAGGTTTTCTTTATTTACCATACCTCTAGTTTATTTATATTTTTATTTATTTACGATACCTTTTGAGTAAGTATAAAAAGAGGTTTTATTTATTTACCATACCTCCACGTTATTTATATTTTTATTTGTTTACACCCTTGCATGTATATGAGGTGACTTATGGAGTAAATATAAACAATGTTTTATTTATGTACCATACCTCTCATTTTTTTTTTTATATTTTTATTAATTTACCATACCTCTTTTATAAATATGGTATTTGGCCCACGAGATCCACTTAAATAAAACCTATTCTTGACAATTAGGGTGAATGGAAGGTTGTAACTCCTAATTTGAAAGGCTAAATTTACCTTTTTTACCCTCTCCCTTAAAGTAAGGTGGGTTAACCTCCATACCTAATTTTTTTATAAAATAAATTTGAGACGATTTGTAAAAATGTGCTATGATACAAAATATTCACCCACTAAAAATTTAAAACCCCTTAATTTCGCCAAAGGGCGAAAATTCGCCCATAAAATTTTACATGATGCTTATGGACAATGGCTGACTCCTGATGATGCATAGAGGATCACCAAATCCGTGGCAATGACACACAATGTCTCTCGTGAAAAAGAGAGATCCTAATTGTTGAAGGGTTTTAGGGATCGAGTTCAGGTAAAGCTACAAAGGAAGCTTACCAGGAGCCACGTGAGGGAGTTGTAGACGATGGCAAACCGAGAAACTCCTCTTCATATTCTTCATCATCTCCGATCACTGTCGTTTTAAGCTTCTGGAAAGATTTTGACCTTGAGAGTGAGAGAAGTAAGCTGGATGAGCAGGGGTCAAAGGATATCAAGAGGATGTGGATAATATTACAACAAGCTTATCCCCTACTGCAAGGTCCATTGCTCTAGCTCGGGATTCAAAGTTAAAAGAAAATAGTTGAGTTCCTGTCTCCACGTTCCATAACTTGGTAGTATGATCTGCACTGCTGGTTATTAAACGTGTATAGTCCCTTGAGACATCGTAGCACCAGACAACACCGTTGTGTCCTCAATAGGTACCAAGGTGCTCCCTTTTGTGTCCATACCAGACAATGGATGTGTGATCCTTCGAACAAGAAAACAACGAGTCCTCGTCCCTGTTATACTTGAGAAACGTCAGAGGCTTCTCGTGGCCAAAGTCAGTTGTTTGAGTTTCGAGCTCAATTAGAGGAGGATAGAGTAGCAAAGCAATCTGAACTCAATCTTCTTACAGATGAGGTTGAGCGAGCTCAGGCATGATCCATAGCAAGACAAAATAATTACATTTCAAACTGTTTGTTGCACATTCCACATGGAGGGCAACGCAAATGGGTTTCATGTAGGCTACACTTGGCTCAACAATGTTTCTGCAATGTTGCAATAAATTGGCTCCTTCAATGACCATGCAACGCCCTTTGTCTCAACGATGAGGAATATAATTTGGCTATTCATTACTCAGAGTTACAAACTGTAAACAACCAGTGCTCATTCATGCACATCTGTAATTAATTTGAGAAATTGTTCCTCTTGTATGAATTTTTTCTGAATATTTTTGCCACTCTTTTCTTTAACCAATGACTATTGTAGGGTGCAGTTGATTTGATCTAGATTTGGATCTTGTGAACAAATTCGGCTCATCAATTGCAAAAAGTAGCCAAATTGCTTAAAGTGGCCAGCAGCAAGGCGCAGATTCGTTTCTAAATATCGCTGACACAATAATAAATTTACAAATTGATCTGAACTTTTATAATTGGCCACAGGCGTTATGCATAACCACTCAATTATGCATAACCACTTACAGGGTTACACACAGTGTTAACACAACACTTCACTCTATGCGCAAACGTTGGATCTTTTGCAGCTCCACAGCTCATGTACATCCATCCACATGCAGATCCAACTTCTACAGTGCCTACACAGTTCATTCATGCATAGTCTGGGCAGATTTTTTTTATGGGCCAACACACAACTCCGTTTATGCAGGACCACAATTCATTACATATACACCACTGCCACTGATGAATAAATGAAAATTCTCACAAATTTCACTAACTTTTTGAGCCCATGGCTTTGATACCACATGTAGAATACTAAACAAAATTAACACACATAAAAAATACCAAAAACAAAGAAATGGCGGAAAAGGTCTCAACCTCATTGTATTCCTCTCATGATGCAATCCAATGTGCAAAGAATGATAATAGTAAAAATAAATACATGAGGAAGTTTGTCTCAAGATAGTATGTCTATCTTGGACACTATGGTTGAGAAAATATCTCAACAACACACTAGTCTAGGAGCCTAACTAGTTGGAGAGAATCTCTGAACCAACTAGACCTAAACTGATTCCTACCCATGAGGAACAAACTCAATCTAGAAAGGTAGGATTAAATCCTAACTTTCATGATTTTAATTAATTTAATTGTTTTGGACTTATAAATGTTTTCATCACATGAGAGTGAGTCTAACAATGATGAGATATTTGCACCCGTTGCTCACTACACCACCATCTGTTCGATTATAGCCCCTGATGTCTCGCAGGGATGGATGTCAAGACTGCCTTCTTGCATGGTTCACTTAAGGGGGAAGCCTATGTGGAGCAACTTGAGGGGTTTGAAGTTCAAGATTGTCAGACACATGTATGCAAGTTGAAGAAAGCCCTCTATGGGTTGAAGCAAGCACCCCGGGCTTGTTATGAGAGGATCGATAGCTATCTGATGAAGCTAGGATTTACAAGAAGTGAAGCTGATTTGAACCTTTATTTTAATGTTGAGTATGATAGACCTCTCATCTTGGTACCATATGTGGATGATCTCTTTCTGACAGGTGCAGACCCTCTTATTCATCAATGTAAGAGGGAGTTGGTTTCTGAATTCGAGGTGAAGGACCTAGGATTGATGTATTACTTCCTAGGGTTGGAGGTCTGGCAAAAGGCAAGCGAGTTTTTCCTTTCCCAAGGAAAATATATTGTGAAGATCCTTGAAAGATTTGGGATGGTGGATTGCAAGTCTATGACTACTCCAATGGAACTTAACTTCAAGAAGTTATGCTGAAGTGCTGCTGGGCACGATTTGGGAAATCCTTCTAAGTATTGTCAACTTGTGGGGGCCCTGATGTTCTTGGTGAACTCCTGTTCGGACATATGTTTTGCAGTGAATACATTGAGCCAGTCTATGGTCAAGCCTCATCACATACATTGGATTTCCGCCAAGAATCTCTTGAGATATCTTCCGCGCACAATCAATTATGGATTGAGATACACTGTCGGGAATGTGAGGCTCCATGGTTACTCTGATGCAAACTGGGCTAGCAGTGTGGTGGATCGTAAAAGCACATCTGGATGTTGCTTCTCTCTAGGTTTTGCTTCAATATCATGGATGAGAAGGAAGTAGAAGCACTGCTGAGGCTGAATACATTGCTGCTAGTTTGGCCTCGTATGAAGCTGTCTAGTTGAGGAAGCTCTTTAGTGAGATCTTTGGACCAATGTTGCACGAAGCGGGGACGCGGAAGCGTCATTTTCCAAAAATTTAGGAAGCGAAGCGTCTGTTATATATATATATATATATATTTTTTTTTTTGCATTTATACTCAAAACAAACATCCCAAATACCAAATTAGTTGTAGAAGACATGAAAACATGCATATTACTGCGCAAATCAAGATAGATATAACATCCCTTGTACATTAATGATTAATTATTCGAGCATCAACCATTTAGATGCATCAACCATTTAGAATCTAGATTCTTCTCCTCTTGTCTAGCCTTTGCCTCTACCTGGATTTTCTAGGGATATTAGTCAACATTGCCCAGTTTTGATCAAACTACCTAATTCAAGACTTAAAATATGGTAGAAAAAGCTTAACATGCTTGATCGATGATTTTGACTTGATTGAAAGGTAATTTTTTGCTAAGGGTGTACCGCGTGACAAAGGAGTTCAACAATTAACACCACCAACACTAGGGTACATATAGGGCTTGGTGCTCTTGATTAAATGCTAATCGCATACCTCATACTGATATAATCTAATGAAATGCCACAATCCCATTATCTTGAAATTCTTGAAATGTTAAATTGCTGAATTTTGAATAGGAATGATTCTATTCTCTCCATAAAAAGTCCAATGAGGCTGGAACCACTTCAAACTCCTGAGTCATTTCATGGTAATGTTAAAAATTTAAGTAAAAGGATGAAAATGAAAAATAAAGGAGAATGTCACTTTTACTTAAGAATTTAACATTACCATGAGGAGCATTTGCTATATTTATATTTTTTTTTTCCTTCATTCCTCACCCTAACCCAAGGTGGACCCACCCCCAACAAGCAAACTCACCTAAAATAAAAAAAAATTGAAAAAAAAAAACGATTTTCTAAACGCTTTTTCGGAATCATAAGGAAGCGTACGGGAAGTGTACGCTTCGCCCTCTGAAGTGCCACACTTCGTACTGTCGAAGCGCCGTACGAAGCGCGCTTCAGAGATTCGGAAGCGGGCTTCGGAGGAAAGCTCCTGAAATTTCCAGGAAGCGTCCAAAACTGGTGGAAGCGCGCTTCCGAATTTTGAAGGCGTGCTTCCGGGGACGCTTCCTGGACGCATTCGCACGCGACGCGCTTCACGCCTTGGAACTGGGGGGGGGGACACTTCCTGCAACATTGCTTTGGACATGTGCTGGATACCACCACGATCTTCTGTGACAACCAAAGTGGAATTCGTCTTTCTGAGAATTCCGTGCTAGATGATCGCTCTAAGCATATTGATATCAGGTACCACGTTATTCGGGATATAGTACAACGGGGAGTTATAAGGCTCCATCATATTGGGACCGATGAGTAGGTTGCTGATATTCTTATGAAGCCCCTTCGGAAGGTCAAATTCTTCACCTTCTGTGAACAACTTGGAGTCGTGGAGAGACCCTCTTATGAGGGTCCTGTATGAGATGGATAGTGAGCTCTGCGAGCTCTGGGGATTTTGGGGTACTTCTTTGAGCGATGAGCGAACATAGGTTGACTCACCCTCCCATAGTGGTGCGTTATGTACAGGGTGAATGGTTCACCTTCCAGTGTGATACCCCATGGTGGCATATGCATAGGCTGAGTGGTTCACCCTCCCTTACGATATATGAGAAGGATGAATGGTTCACCTTCTCCTGCCGACACATCCTACCTATGCAGTCTGAGACTCATGGGAAGTACCTCTCATCTAGCCAATGAGTCGGGAAATGAGGATAGGGATGATAGTACTACTGATGGACGCATCGTGTACTACCGTACTCCCTATGCTAGGATGTTGATATTGATCTGGGATCAATGTAAATTGACTACGGGTCAGTTAAGAGTGGTATGTGTTGGAATTTCTAAGTTTAACCCGTTAGAAATTCTTCTTGTATTATCTGGTTTATTTCTTCCTACTTGTTTAATTACTTAACAAGTTATTTACCATGTAAATACTGAAAATAAACACAAGTACAGTATCAACATCTACAAATCATCAATTGAAAGAAAACAAGCACACAAGTGACACCGTTATTTTTGGACCAATGTTCCCGTAAAAACCCAATGCGGGAAAACCGATGCAACTATTCAGAGGGTTTTATTATTATGCAGTTTTCATAATACAACTAGGGTACCATAAATGGCTCACCCAACAGAGAATGCCCTCGGCAGTAGTACCTCTCCTCGGAGACAGATATTCCAACTGAATAATCATCGAATGAACGATCCCACAACAACAATTGCAGCTCCCACTGCTCTGTGTCTCTTTGATAGGACTGCCTCACCCTACCTGGTCACCAACACCCTATCTGTTCCACAAAATCCTTACAACGCTGCCTCTTGGCCCTGCGTCAGCTTTGCTAGCCTCTGCGTCAACTTTTGGAGCTTCTGTGTCATCCCCTAGACCCTCTGCGTCTCACACGCTGGCCTCTCCTAGCTCTGTGCAGCTCTTGGTTGCCTCTGCGTAGCACCTAGTTGCCTCTGCGTCAACCTCTCTGGGCTCTGTGCTGTCTCTCTGGTACCAACTCTTCCTCTTTGCTATGTATTCACTGCCCCTCGCTGCTGATCACTGATTCTATCTCTCTTACCAAACCTTGCTCTAGAGAATAGAATCACTGATCACTCTGGTATGTTCTCCAACTAACCCTTAAGCCTCCTCTTATACTTTTCTCGTTAGTCCATCAACGATCAATATTAAATCTCTAATCAACGACTAAGATTAGATTTGGCTTGATCCATGACTTTGGGAACATTTTAACCCAGTTTTATATTAATACCCATTAATATTTTATTTTTCCTAAGTTTAGACTTAGGAACTCCATTAAAAATATTAATTATTTTAATATCTCCCAAATCGGTTACAATTTGCCCAAACCATTTCTGGGTCTCGGAGATCTCATGCTTTAGCCTTTCCACCAATTTTCATGGCTAAAGCATATCTTATGCTACCCCAAATCAATAGTATGACACACACTCTGTTGTTGGAGACTGACTTCGGGTCAGTGGAGAATGGTATGATACATTCTCGATCATTTCTTCTTTCTTCATTGTTCAACAGAACAATGCAGTGACAAGGATGGTACAAATTGTCAGACAGTTTGGCAGGTGATGTTCTCCCTAGTTGAGTTGGAGACTAACTTCGGGTCAGTGGAGAACGGTATGATACATTCTCGATCATTTTTCTTTCTTCATTGTTCAGCAGAACAATGCAGTGACAGAAATGATACAAATTGTTAGACAGTTTGGCAGGTGATGTTCTCCCTGGTTGAGAGGGATTGTTAAATTTGGCAACTAGGGCCAAACATCACTTTCGACAAATCTTATGAGGCAACTGATATTTTTCTTGGATTCCTCTCTACAAGAGGTGTAGCATTGATATAAAGATCATCTCATTCTGACATGTACAAATGAAGTTATGAATTTATTTTGATTATGGACAAATTATCAAGGTCACCCAACCATCAAATTAGCCTCATCCAGCCTTCAACGTTGGATATAAATACAAGGTGCCGCCTCCTCATTTTGGCATCACACTCATTCATATTTCTCTTTCTCATCTTGATTGGTTACAAATTTCTGGGTTTTTCTCTCTCCACACGTGCAAAGGAAGGTTTGATTTTCTAGCTGCTATGTTGACCTGATTTGGCCGAAATTTCAGGAGAACGAAATTCAGGAGGTTGACTTCAGTTTCGTGAGAGAGACTTCTGTTTGGGCAGGCCGCAGTGCTCGACACAAAAACCGAGGCAGTTTGACCCCTGCGTTTACCAATGTTGATTGCCTTAATTCTGGTTGCTGTGTTGACTTTAGTTGACCAGGTTTGATTGGTTAATTTCAGACTGTTTTGGGCTGCATTATCTTGTTGTTGGAGGCCGAGTTGACCAAGGTTGACCAAGCTATTTTGGAGATCAATTTTTGTTTCAGTTTTTACCGTTTTGACTGATCAGATTGGGCAAGTGAATATTGTAAATTGTACTCTCTCTCTGTGCTGAACTTTTGAAGAATTATAAGAAGAATTGATCAAGGGTTTCCCCATATTGGGGTTTGTCCCTGGCTGGTGCCATATCTTGTGTCCTCTTGTGTTGGCTTGTCTTTTACTGTTATTGTTTATGTTTTATCTGCATTTTACTATCATGTTGATGTGATTGCTATACTGGATATGATATTGGGCTAATAAAGAAAATTGAAGTAAAATTGCTCCAAGCATAGAACATACCATTGTTATCCTAAAATTAACGACTAACCAATTAGTTTATGAATCAAATATCCTTGAAACAAGTTTGATTGACACAAGTGGCAAACAATACGACATAAACAATCTACAATTAAGTATTGGAGATTATACTTTTATCTCACAATTCACTGTGAAAACCTTATTTTTTGACGACAGTGACTTTGTTTTGGGTTCACCCTAGATGGAAACCTTAGGGTCTTTCATCCTAAATACAAAAGA
Source organism: Pinus taeda (assembly GCA_000404065.3). Taxonomy (NCBI): domain Eukaryota; kingdom Viridiplantae; phylum Streptophyta; class Pinopsida; order Pinales; family Pinaceae; genus Pinus; species Pinus taeda. The sequence goes on from APFE031572834.1 coordinate 106,026, forward strand.
AAAAGTTTTTGACATTTTCATACAAAAAGAAAAAAATAACACTACAAGATGTTACATTTAAGCTAGGTTCAGTGCCGCCTGTAGACATACAAGAAATCTCAAAAGTAATTCTTCAAGAAAGTAAAAAGGCGATACAAAATATGCAAAGAGAAGTTGACAAGATCACCGTTGACAAAAATGAAGAAATTTCTCAACTTAAAGAACACACTGAAAAACTACTAACGCAAATTAAGAAGCTTAAGAAGGACAATAAGTCATTGGAAAACAAGATACAACAACTTATTGAGAAGGATGTGTCGAATGTAGAAGTCCAAGTTGAAGAGAAAGGAATAAATTTTGATACAGTGAATATCACAACTCAAGAAGACAAGCCATTTGAAGAAAATACACACTTAGATGTTACAGTTCAGACGATAAACATCCCAAGTGAAGGTTTTGTAACCAACTCAACCACATCGTCCCCTGAATTAAATCATAATCTTGCCTCACACATTATAAAGGAAGGACAAACCAAAAGAACTCATTATCTACATTCGAATCACAAGAATAAACATCTTAATCGATCTATTAATTTGTATCACTCTGAACATGAACATAAAACTTATGTTTCGAAGACTACTAATGTTAGTACAATTAAGTCTTGTGATAGCAATTCACACGAAGTATCCAGTAACCACAAGATTCCACAGAAGATTAATTTAGGATGGTCAGATCCATTCTCCATGCGACAATTTTATATATCACTCCAAGCATCATATCGTCTTGTTTCGACGAAGATGACAGTTTCGAGACAAGAAGAAATTCGAAGCGGAAAAAAGAGATCAAGCCTTTCATCAATAAGCTTTGAGGACAAAACTTTTTGAAGAGGTAGGCAATGTTATGAATAAAATATATAAGAAATAATGTAAATGATAATAATCATAAATAATGATTAGTTAATTAGTAATTAGGTTGAAGAGGCATGTCTAAATGAAACATGACTTTCCATGAAGAGACACCTGCTTGGTATATAAGCAAGTCTCTCACTCTCATTGTATCATCATTCTTATTTATACATATAATATATATTCTTGTATATCAATGGAGATCTTTATATTCCAAGTCTTTTGGAGTATTTAACTTGAAAAACAAACTTTGTTCGTTCCATTAGATCTCATCTCTCATAGACCAGTGATGGAGATCTAATCTTCACTTGACCCCCTTTTTATGTTCACCCCTCATTAATGAGCTCCATAGTCACTTCAATGTTGTCTTTTTGTACCTTGTACCTTTTTACAATAAAGTCAACTTACAAACATAAAGTTACCTTAAGTCACGTGACTATAATAACCTCGTAAAGTCACTTACTAAAAAGGTTTTCTCATGTGTTTTCCTAGGCCAAAGGCAAAAGCACTAGGACACACCTGCTTAGTACATTTTCTCAACACAATGTTAACACCAAACAATTTCGATGAAAATTCTTAATTGAAGCCTTAAAATATGGTAGAAACAACTTAATGTGCCTAATCAACGAGTTTGGTTTGAGTGAAAGGTAGATTCTCGCTAAGGCCATTACAGAGGAGTTCAAGAATCAACACTAGAACATCGGAGTACATAAAGTACTTGTGCTCTTGAATAAATGCTAATCACATATTGTCATATGTGATAGAACACAATGAAAATGTTGCAGTCCCACCGATGATGAAATCTTGAAAACTGTTAAGTCTGTTGAATTTTGAATAGGATATGAAATTCTACTTTCTCCATATGATGTCCAATGAAATTGGAACCACTCAAACATTTTGACACAATTGATGGTAATTTAAAAAATTAAATAATTACTTAAAGAATTTAACATTATTATTAGTTTCCAACATTTTTGGTCAAACATACTCAAGAACCATAATCATGGTTCAAAGTGGCATGAAGTGCCTAGGGAGCATTTAGGGAGTCCAGACCTTGCTTCAAAGTGCCACACTCCCCACAGTTGCAAGGAGTGCCCTAAGGAGTCACAAAGTGCACTGCTAAATTTTGGGATTGTGCAAAACTAGATGCTTCCATTTGGAGTTGTGGTTTCGAGCATGTAGTTGCCCTTGGGAGGCTGATTGTGGCAACATTGGTACAAACTCATCGCCAATGTTATAGGAATCCCATGTCTAACTCACTAAATTGTGGGTTTGACTTGGATGGGGATGTATTGGAGTTTTTCGGTTTGGTTTGAGTCAAACTCTGGGTTGATTGATTTTGACTCATTCTAGGTGAGTCTAGGTCTTGATTAATTGTGAGTCAAACTCTCCTTGCTATTCTTTTTGAGTTTTTATATTTGTTCATATGTTTGTATTTTTGTGTGTTTTTATTTATATTTTGTACTCGATTTTTTCCCAAGTTTCAGAGAGTTTTCCTTACTCCTAGTCTAACTCTTGGCATCTCCGCCTCATCGTTTTTTCCCCGATTTTTAGTATAGTAACCTTGCTCCCTCACCCTGAGATAAGGTCAAGATGAAGGAAACCCAAACTTCAACTATTTAATAAATAAAAGACATGGAGCATAGAAGGTTGAAATTGGGTGCACTAAAGAAATGCCAAAATGGTTGTTGATTGAGGGACTTACTAGAATTTTTGGCTGATCGTCACGACTCAGGAAAGTTGTGAAAGACTAGCATTCATTTTTTTATGGTATATCGAAGCTTTTCATATTAAAATAAAAATATGTTTTCATAAAGGGTTCATTAATCCACATTTAGGAGAATAACTGTTTTCCACTCCATGACAAGTAAAAATAGAAAAATAATTCTTTACAACTCAAGGAGCAACTCTTATTACTTGTGGGAGATAGATTGATCCAAAAGCCCTTATGTGTTAAGTGCAAGTAAAGTATGCCATTAGAATATGGTTAGAAGATGAAGGCCCACACACTGTCAATTTCCAAGATTGGCTTATTCTCAGGGAAGAATTTTTTTCAGTGGATTAAAATATATTATGAATTTATGCTACACCTAGAAATTTGTTCCATCAATAGGAAATCATCTATTTTTAAATTGGCGAAGACTTTTGTTGTTGGAATATAATCAATGTTTGTGTTAGAGTATAAGACATAGATATAAGTACGTCGAGTGTTATTTGCATCTCGTTGATGCCTTTTCATAAAATAGTGGGTCTTTTTTCTTAAGCAAGATAAATGACCATTAGATGAGTGGGACACTGGGGGAGATTTCAATGGTTGAGTGCATGGTGACTAATTGCTTGGTGTCTCAAATTTTGTTTAGTGTGAGAACACATTTGCACCAATAGGGTGTTACATGTGGTCTAATTGATAGTGTGGTATTTGTTCTAAGTCGCTGGATACGCCAAGCTAACACCCCAGAAACAACGTTCTTAGTTTTGGATCCGGATTCCAGTACGATACACTGTAAAAATGGCTCGAATACGTTTTTGGGCGGTTTTTTTTTTAGTTTCCAGAAATGGCGGGTGTGGATTTGAAACGTATTTTTGGGAGTTTTTAATGAAAATCGCTCTTTTTCACTCATAGTGAATATGTATTGGGTGTTTATGAATCAGATACACCTCTTCTGGAAAACGTATTACCATATCTAGCCGCCGGGAACGAATTTCATTTTGTTTTAATTTTTTAACTCGCGCGAAACCTAACCTATTTACAAATTCACGTTAAATTTTTTTTACCCAAGTTTATATACATTTACAATTTATCATTTTCGCTGAGTTTAACTGAGTGCCAAGCCGTCGACTGTGAGTGCCAACTTCCACAATGCCAAGCCGCCGACTGTGAGTGCTGACTGCCACAGTGCCAAGCTGCCGTCTGTGATACAGGAGTGGAGTGTCGCCGCCGCTAATTGGAGTATCGAGTGTCGCCGCTGTTGATTGCAGCCATCGCCGCTGTTGATTGCAGCCATCGCCGCCGTTGACTGGAACCGTCACCGCCGTTGACTGGAGCATCGAGTGACAAAGGTATAGTATAACAACATTCTCTTCAGCAAGTAAGAAGGCAATATTGATAACTTTGCTTTGTCACCATTTTGCAATTATTGAAGAAGTCTGGAATAAAGCCTATTGGCTTGTTAAAAAATGGAACATTGTTCATCCAAGAGACAGAATACAATACCCCAACTTTCAAACAAAATGCTTTACTACAGTTTGGGCTAATTTAATTATATTGCAATTTCTTTTTGAATCCTCCCCTCGCCCATTTAAGTCTTTGTCATATGATAATGAGTTTGTAGAAAGAGCTCAATACATTTTGGTCTTTAGGCCAGGCAGTGATATTTTGTCATTTTGATATATTGTCTAAACATCTATAAATTGCCCTAGCCTTTTGGGTTAGATTTCTTTTTACTGTGTCCTAAAATTAGGGAAAATGATAACCCATTTTAACATTTTGAAGTCCACACCTCTTCTTAACTTTTGGTTCAATGGGTATAAGAGAAAGGTTTTTGATTTTTTCAAATTCTCTTAAGACCACCTTCGTATTTTCATGACTTAAGCTGGTGCTTGGCATAAAAAGAATTAACTCTGCTTTGTCATCCGCTTGCTTAACTATTTGAAGCAAATTTGTATTCATAGGGGTCTAGGTGCTCCACTGTTTCATTGAAAACCTTGGGGTCCTTTTTATTAATATGCAAAAGCAAATCTTGATTAGCCCTCTCTTGTGTCCTCGATACATTGGGGGCCTTTTTGTCTAGTACTTTAATTCGCCCAAATTCATCTATGGTCAAATTTAAAGAATATATTTTGTTTTCCAAATAACCATGGTTCTGCCACTGCCACTGCTGCATTTAGCATCTGTGCTATTGCTGGTCCTTTCTCCCAGCACTGCAGCCGCACTGCACCTCCTCTCATCATGTTGCATCGTGCTACCCACTGTTGCACTGCAAATCAATTACTGAGAAGTAAGTAACTGATCTCCCAACTTGACCTCTCTGTTGGGCTAGCGACCCTCTTGATGCTGAAGCTCTCTCTGTCGTTGACAAATGCTCCCTCTCTGACCTCTGCACTGTTGCAACAACTCCCTGCATCTCGCGCCGTTGCATACCTCTCTGTGCCATCCTGCACTAGTGCAGCACTCACGTGCCTCTCGAGCTTGCTAGCCTCGCGCTGTCTGGGGCTCCTGCACTGTAGCTTTCTCTGCCGCTCCATCCGCATCCGTATCTACGCACATCAGCGAGTCTTGCTACTCCTCGTCGGGGCTCCCGTAGCAAGGTCTAATCCAAGACGCTGGGTACCTCAAGGATCCTTCCCCTCATTGCTTGTAGTCCGTTTGACTACAACTCGATGTCTCCCCACTTCTTCTCAAGTGGTGTGTGTGCACTCATGGCACAATCATCATCTCTCAAAACTTCCTTCTCTGCTTGTGCTGGCGTTGCTTTAGTCTCAGAAGACTCTCCCTTACGCTTCTTCCTTGGACACTGGTTTCATAATGACCCAACTCCCCACAGTGGAAGTACTTGATCTTGGAGAGGTCTTTCTTCTTCCGCTTCTCTTGCTTTCCCACAGATGCTAGGGAAACATCTTCCTCCTCATACTTGACTTTGATCCCCTTGCTGCTGCTACCCGTCTTCGACTACCGTCTGATCTCTTCTTAGCGAAGAGCCACCCACATATCATCCCAAGGTGGAAGTGTCCCTTTGCCCAATATACTCTGGACAAATACCTCCCAGTCTTCTGAGACAGCATTCAAGGCTGTCCTCACCATCAACTCTTGATCCGGTGTGGCTTCTATAGCAGTCAACTGATCTCGGATCTTGTTCAGTCCTTCGAAGAGGGTGTTAATAGGTTCTCCCTTCTTCATCTGATACGACCTCAACTGATTCTCAAGTAACATTCTTCTTTGCACAAAAGTATGCTGGTACAATTCCTTGAGGGCCTCCCACATCTCATATGCCATTTCCTTCTCAGCAATGTGTGGTACTACATGGTCCTTGACCCCGTCAAGGATGATGCTCTTGGCCCTCGCCATTGCCTCTTCGTACTTGTCATTATCATTGGGGTCGACTGGGATAGCTATAGCCTTCAAGGCGAAGTTCTTGACACGATTTTTGTCAAGTACGGATAAGATTATGGCCAATTAGACTGTGAATTTCGACGCTCCGTCCTGTCTATCTTGGTCTCTTACTTCGTATAGTGCCATGATGCTCTTCTACTTCCCTCCTGGAATTTCTCTATTCGACTCCTCCGAGTCTCTACTTCCTGTCTGGAAGTTCTCTTCTGGTCTCCCTCTGTGTCCTGATTTCCCTCTTGGAAATCCTTTTGCCGCTGTCGAGATGCCCCCTACTCTGATCGTTTTGTGCAACCGCACCACTGATCCAGGTTCCTTGGCTAGAAACCCTTGGTAGCAACTCCCTCCTCTTGGCCTTGCTTTGTCAGGTATTGTTTTGACTACAATACCTCACCAACTCCACTCTGCAATATTCCCACAGCCTTCTAAACCCCAGCAACCTGAAGGTGAGAGCTCCTAGGCTTTGCGCAATCCTGACACTGGCAACCCAACCTCCTCAGCCAACTGCGTCAGCCTTCCCAGCTTCTGCGTGGGTTTGCATTAGGCTCCCTTTGCCTTCCTTAGCCTTTGTGCGGCCTCTTCCCGGCTCAACCTTGATGACGCAGGCACTGTGTCACCCTTCCCTTGTTGTTGCTCTGCTAGAAACAACTTCTGTCACCTCGGGACAACTGCTTTCTGTTGCTATTGCTCTGCTCGGTTGATGTCCTTAGTCCTCCTATAATCTGCAATCACGCTTTGATACCATGTTGAGGTTTCTAAGTCTACATAGTTGGAAACGCTCGATGCACTTTATCTGATTTATTCCTACCTCATTGTTATGTTACTTAACAAGTTATTTACAATGTAAATACTGAAAATAAACACTAGTGCATGCTCAACATATTACAGATAAACAACTAAAGGAAACAAAAACAATCACACCATATGACATCATTATTTTTGGACCAGTGTCCTCGGAAAAACCCCAGTGTGGGAAAACCGGTGCATCTATCTGATGGTTTTCTTATTAAGCAATATCAAAGTATAATCTGGGTGCTGAAATTGGCCTACCCAACAGAGAATTTCCTTGGCAGTAATACCTCTCAGTTTATGACAAATCTCTTGGCGGAAACCTCGGATAATCCTTTTGGCAGCTCCTCAACACCAATCTGCCCCAGGAACCCCAACGTTAGCCTCTCTTTGGACTGCGTCAGCCCCTCTCTGCCTAGCGTTGGCCCTGCGTCACCCCGAATGTGTCTGCGTCAGCCTTAGGAGGCCCTGCGACAGCCCTCTGGCCCTTTGCGTCAGCAATGCTGGCCTCTCTGAGGCTTTGCATAGCTCTTGGTTGCCTTTGCGTGGCCCTGCGTGAGCCCTGACTGGTTCTGCGTCACTATCCTCGGCTACTGCGCTGCTCTCCCGACACTATCTCTGCCTCTCTGTCTCTCTGTCCTCAATGCCCCTCAGCTTTACCTCCCGGTCACTAATTCTATCTCTCTTAGCAAACCCTGCTCTAGAGAATAGAATGACTGATCACTCTGGTGTCTTCTCCAAGTGACCCTCAAGCCTCCTCTTATACTTTTCCTGTTGACATATCAACGACCGAGATTAAGTCCCTAATCAACAACTAAGATTAGATTTGGCGTGATCCATATCTTTTGGACCATTCTAACACAGTTTCATATTAATTGACATTAATATTTAATTTTCCCTAAGTTTAGACTTACAGTTTCCATTAAAAATATTAATTATTTTAATATCTCCTGAACTGTTTAGAATTTGCCCTAACCCTTTCTGAGTATTGGAGATTTCGTGTGCCCAACCTCTTCACCAAATTTCATGGCTAGAGCACATCTGATGCTACCCCAAATCAACACACCCTCTTAGCGAGGACTGTGCTCTAACAATACACCTCAATGAGTATTACTCTGATCATCCGACATCGGTACTTGTGCTGATGTTAGGCCTTCTTGCCCAACATCCCCTGCACTGCTGCATCCTGTATTGCTGCCCATGGTTCTACCACTGCCACTGCTGCATCTATACAACAACTCCCTCTGCATCTGTGTTGCTGTTGGTCCTTATTGCATCTGCACTGCACCTCCTCTCATCATGTTGCATCGTGCTGCCCACTGCTGCATTGCAACTCAGTTACTTTGAAGTAAGTAATTGATCTCCCAACTTGAACTCTCTGTTGGGCTAGAGACCCTCCTGATGTTGAAGCTCCCTCTGCCGCTGACAAATGCTCCCTCTTTGACCTCTGCACTGCTGCAACAACTCCCTGCATCTCGCACCGTTGCATACCTCTCTGTGCCATCCTGCACTGGTGCAACACTCCTGTGCCTCTTGCACTGTTGCAGCCTACTAGCCTCGCGCTGTCTCGGGACTCCTACACTGTAGCTCTCTCTGTCGCTCCATCCGCATCCGTCTCTACCCACATTAGCCAGTCTTGCTACTCCTCTTCGGGGCTCCTGTAGAAAGGTCTAATCCAAGAGGTTGGGTACCTCAATGATCCTACCCCTCATCGCTTGTAGTCCGCCTGACTATAGCTCGATGTCTCCCCACTTCTTCTCAAGTGGTACGTATGCACTCATGGCATTGTCTGTCAAAACTTCCTTCTCTACTTGTGCTGGCACTGCCTTAGTTCCTTACTCTTCTTCCTTAGACACTAGGTCGCATAATGACCCATCGCTTATGTGTCCAAGATGAAGAAGTCAAAGGAGATGTATGACAAATTTGATTGGGATGTATGAAGTCATCAATCTCAGCCAAGTCATCTCTTTGAAAAGTCAACTCCATGATATCAAATTGAACAAGTTTGAATCTATAACAACCTACTTCATGAGTATCTCCGAAATAAGAGATCAACTTATTTCCATTGGAGAAGTCATACCTGATAGAGAGCTTGTACAAATGACTCTTGGTGGGCTCCCCATGTCTTGGGAGACATTTATTATAAGCATTGGTTGCAGAAATGAGTTGCCTAGATTCGATGAGCTTTTGGGCTTTTTCACTCATGAAGAATCCAGACTCATTTGTAGAGGGGGAATTCAAAGACAAGAAGATGTAGAACCTATAACCTTTGCAGCCAATATCAAGAAAGGAAAAGGAAAAGGAAAAGGAAGATTGTGCAAATGGAATCCTAAGAAACCAACTCCAACATTCACCAATAATAAAAGGGACTTGTCCAAGGTACAATGTTATAGGTGTGACAAATTTGGCCACATTGCCCGCGATTGTTCTTATAGGAGAAATGCTCGAAGGCCTAGCAAGAACAATAACAATGGCAACAACAACGAGAAATTCAACAATAGAAGGAAACAGAGAGGTCTTGTTGCCCATGCAAGTGTTAAAGAGACCTAGCGCCCTCAAAAGAGGTCCAAGAACATAAGGTATGACAATAATGTTGCTAATACACAATTTGAATATTTTCTTGTTGCTGCTCTTTCTAGCTCGTCTTAAGATAACATTGATAGCTCGCTGGTGGATAGTGGTGCATCTAGACATTTTATTGGTTATTGTGAAGTCCTCTGAGTTTCGGTTTAGAGGGAGACCAATTTGAAAATTCTACTTTGGGATAATTCTTCTCATACTGTCAAAGGGTTTGGTTTTGTTTCTTTTTCATTTGGAATCTGGTCAATCATTCATCTACAAGATGTGTTGTATGTGCCAAGCTTGAAGCAGAATCTTGTCTCCATCTCTGCTTTGGAGGACAAAGGATTTAGAGTTGCATTCATTAATGGAAAAAGTCCTTGCTTGACCAAGGAGATCTAACTTGAGTGTAGCCTTCACACTTGGTATTAGAAATGAAGGCCTATACAAAGTTTGTTGACGACCAATCCAAGCATTGGTCCATGATACCACTAATTAGTGTGAGCTTTGGCATTGAATATTTGCACACCTTCGTTACAAGGCTTTGCTTGACTTGAGCAATATGGTTACAGGGATACCCAAAATTTAGGTAGATCATAAAGGTGTATGTCAGGGATGTGCTATTGGAAAGAATGTCAAGAGACCATTCCCTTCTAGTAGCAATAGATCTGAAGAGATTCTTCAACTCATTCATTTTGACTTTGTGGGCCCATGCTGGTAACATCTCTTGGAGGATACTTATATTATATTATCTTTGTTTATGACTTCTCCTATAAGACTTGGATCTTCTACTTGAAGACCAAGGATTAGGATCTCAACATGTTCAGGGAATTCAAGGCTCTTGTGGAAAATCAAACAGGGAAGAAGATCATGATCCCGAGGATTGATAATGGAGATGAATACACTTCAAATATTTTTGTAGAGATGTCGAGATTAAGAGGGAGGTGACTATTCCATACAACCCTCGACAAAATGGAGTTGCTGAGAGAAGAATAGGTCCGTCTTGGAATCAACCAAAGCCATGATTCAGGATAAAAAAATTCGTATGTTTCTGGGGGAGAAGCTACAAATACTGTCGTGTAAGTCCAAAATAGGAGTCCTCATGAAACCTTGGGAGACAAGACTCCTGAAGAAGTATTTACAGGTGTGAACTGGAAGTTGAACACTTGAGAATATTTGGCTGCCTTGTCTACTTTCATGTACCGAAGGAGAAGAGGTCCAAGCTAGGGGCTTCTGAAAAGAAAGGTACTTTTGTTGGTTATTGTGAAAATTCTAAAACTTGCATATATGTGCCAGGTCAGAGGAACATTGAGTTCAATCGAGATGTGAGCTTTGATGAAGATGTTGCCCTTGGAAAAGAAAGTGAGTCTTATGTCCTTGCCAGCATTGGGAGAAGAGATGATTTTATGGATGTAGATGCAGAGCAATCCATGCAAGAGCCTGACCTTGCAGATGAGCCTATGGATCCTTTAGATCCTGCTACTTGTGCTCGTCCCACGAGGAAGAAACCTTTGTGGCTTTATGATACATTACAGAATGCAAAGAGACATTCAACCCTGAGAGGCACTTTTAGGGAGAGTAAGCAACCTCCCAGATATCAAGGATGTGCTGCTTTTATGAGTGACATCATACAATTTGAACCTTGCAACTTTGAAGGAGCAATGAAGGAACATGTTTGGAGAGATGCCATGGTCGAGGAATATGAATCCATCATGAAAAACGATTTATGGGAGTTTGTTTCGAGACCTGAGGGGAAGTCTGTTGTGACTTCCAAGTGCATATGCAAAATTAAACATGTAGCTAATGTTAGCATTGAGAAGTTCAAATCAAGATTCTTGGCTAGGGGATTTTCCTAAAAAGAGGGAGAAGATTGTGATGAGATATTTGCTCCTGTTGCCCGATACACTACCATCCTATCCGTCATTGCTCTTGCTGCTAATGAGAGTTGGAGTCTTCATCAGATGGATGTGAAGACAACCTTTCTTCATGGCATACTTAAGGAAGAGGTGTACGTGGAATAACCGCATGGCTTTGAGGAACATGACAGGGAAACCCATGCTTTTATAGTGAAGAAGGATGTTTATAGTTTAACAAGCTCCGGGGGCTTGGTATGCTCAGATTGATGGGTACTTGATGAAGCTAGGATTCAACAAAAGCAATGCTGATCCAAACCTCTTCTTCAAGGTTGTCCAAGGTATGCCTTTTATTTTGGTTTTATATGTTGATGATTTGTTCATGACAAGAGAAGAGCCTCTAATCATCTAGTGTAAGAGGGACCTTACCTTCGAATTTGAGATGAAAGATCTTGGGTTGATGCACTATTTCCTGGGTTTAGAAGTGTAGCAGAGACTTAGAGAGATTTTCCTTAGCCCAAGAAAATATGTTGTCAAACTCTTGGAGAGATTTGGGATGGTCAACTGGAAATCCATGGCCCCACACCGATGGAGGAAAACTTGAAGAAGTTATGTGGTAAATCTATGGGATCAGATCTAGTGAATCCTTCAATGTACCGACAATTGATTGGGGCTTTCATGTTTATGGTCAACACAAGACTAGATATTTGTTTTGCCATGAGCACCTTGAGCACGTGCATGGTGGAACCTTTGCTTGCTCATTGGGTGGCCGAAAAACATCTGTTGAGATATCTACATGGGACGATCAACTATGGACTAAGATATACCTTCGACGATGAGTTGAGACTGCATGGTTATACATATGTAGATTGGGCTGGGAGCATTATAATCAGGAAGAGCACATCAGGGTGCTGTTTTAGTTTGGGATTTGCCATGATTTCCTGCATGAGCAGGAAGCAAAAATCTGTCATTTTCAGTACAATTGAGATAGAGTACATTGCAGCTAGTATGTCTAGCTGTGAGACAGTGTGGTTGCGAAAGCTCTTTGTAGTGCTTTTGAGTAGGTGTTTGTTATGACCATGATATACTGTGACAATCAAAGCGGGATTCAACTTTTAGAGAATCCAATATTCCATGAGAGGTCGAAGCACATTGAGATCAAGTACCACTTTATCAGAGATATGGTACAACGAGGAGTAGTGAGGCTCCAACACATCTTGACTGATGAGCAGGTTGCAGACGTTGTCACCAAGCCTTTGCTGAAAGCGAAGTTCTTATTCTTCCCAATTTTTTAGTGTAGGAGAATGTATCCCTCCTTGAGAGAGAGCACTGCTGATCAAGAACACTGAGCATATGCTCTCCCCTAGTCTTTCGACTAGCCAAGGAATTGGTGAGGAGGGATGAGTAGCGAGGTTCTTGGGTGTGAGGGTACTCCTTAGAGCCATTGACTTGGTTAAGCTTGCTGGGTTTGCCACCCATCTGGCCAATAGGTGAGGATACTTAGGTATGTGTGATTGTTACCAATGTCGGATGCGATTACAATGGACTTGGTTAAGATTAATTGATCTCCCCTAAGTATTGGATGCAGGTGTTCTACCACTTAATTACTAAGAATCAAGTTGGGTGAGGGTCAGTCAGTGGACATAGGGTGTGTGATCTTTACCAAGGTCATTTATGACAACCATGGACTTGGTTGTGGTAAATCGATCTCCCTTATTACTGTGTGGATCATTCTTCTTCTTCTATGGATCGAGCCATCATCGTTCAACTGAGATGAGGTGAGATGAGATGAGATGAGATGAGCTTCTCTTATGTTGAGACATGTACATCCAAAATGAGACTTATGGTGCAGCTGAAAAATTCCACCCTAGCTGGGAGGGAATGTTGAAAATTTGTAGCTATGGTTCAAATTTCACTATGGAGAAAAGTCACCTTTGCACATTTGACCAAGTTGGCCCCCACAGTGAAAATTCCTCCTCCAAAGTCAACTAAACTATAAATAGACCTTTGTTGAGTCCTCATTTGATGCATCACATCAACTCACAATCTGTTTTGAAAATCACAAAACAAGTTCACACGTGCAAAGGAGTAGGAGGGCATTTTTTTATTTGATGAAAGTTGACTTCGTTGATTTGTTTTTGCCTATGTTGATCATCGATGACTCTCTCTTTGACTTTGGCTTTTTTTTTTTTTGTTTTTCTGGTTTGACCGAGTTTTTGACGTGAGACAACGGTATGGGACACAGTTCATCAGGAGGGAGACTTCCTAGTTGTGTCATATGGTTAGGGCGCAAGTTGAGAAATATAGGATTGGGAATGAATAGATCTTTTGTAGATCACACTTAGGGAGATGAATGACACACTTTTGGTAGGACATTCCAAGGTACTAATGAGCATATATAGTGGGTGGTAGACATCTCTTACAGGAGGGCATTTAGGTTCCAGACAGTAATTGGGTACATCACCAAGAGATGGGATAACAAAGTCCACTGTATGATCTGGTGGGAGCAGGGAGTTTAGTATACGTCGGATTGATTCATGATACAGGGTGTTCGTCTATTTGTTGCATACAGGGATCGAAAATGAGGCATAGATGGGCTCCAACAGTCAACAATACTTTGCCGCAACAGTCAATTATGATTAGGGTGTTGTAGCGATAACATGGCGGTCTCCTTTGAGATCAACATGGCACCCTGGCATTATAGGTCTTGACAACTCAACTACCATTATGGATGAACTGGTCTTTATAGGGAAGATCACATGGATCTTCTATTAAACTTCAATTTGGCAGAGGACATTAGAGGAGGAGCAAGTGGTTAGTTCATGTGGGCGAGAACCCTTTTTAGTCGGAGGTGGATTGAACCTTTAGGAGTTTACTCTTGACGTATTTGGCACTGGTTTTCCGATAGAGCTACTTGTCATGGAGTTGGTCAAAATTTCGCATTTTCGAGAATCAAGACACTCTACTTATTGGCAGTATGCAAAGGGCCTCTGGTGTCTATGCCTTGTTGGGGAGTGAGTGGAGTGAGAGATGCTTAACAATGATTAGGATTGTTTGGGACCTTGTTATTCATTTGGACCAACCTGTAGGTCAACAACATGCGACGACATGGGACTGGTTTTCCGATAGAGCTACTTGTCATGGAGTTGGTCAAAATTTCGCATTTTCGAGAATCAAGACACTCTACTTATTGGCAGTATGCAAAGGGCCTCTGGTGTCTATGCCTTGTTGGGGAGTGAGTGGAGTGAGAGATGCTTAACAATGATTAGGATTGTTTGGGACCTTGTTATTCATTTGGACCAACCTGTAGGTCAACAACATGCGACGACATTGCTTGAGGACAAGAAAATTTGGGGAGGGGAGACTGTAATGTTCCCAAATTTTGGATTACCTTGTGATGTGGTTAGGAGGGATTTACAGAGATTGTGTCACCCTGGTCAGAGGAGCAAGATTACTCCATTGATGGGCCTGAAAAGTTTTAGAGGAGTTTTATGGGTCTGACTAGGATCACTTTCTATATTTCATCATTAGGATCAGTTCTACACGGTTTGCTATTGGTTTCATTGCATTCCGATGATTTCTGTAAAACAAAGTTATTAACAGGTATATTTTAATTAATTACGCTTAAGGTGTTGTTTTAGGCTGATTACTTGGAGAAATACCTTAGTGTAATAGCTTGTTGGAATTAGGGTGAAAAGATCTACAAAGCAGGGTGATGAAAAGGGGCTTTTAGTGGGTAGTGTAGCCATGAAGGTGAATTAAGCATTTTTCGGTGTTAAAAGTGGCTTTAATTGGTTAATAACATTCACTTAATTAAATAAGAAAGGAAACGTGCTTTTATTATTTAATTGGAGGGAAAGGTAAAAATGGTGGCAAAAGAGTCAAGTGAGTTATAAAAAAGGGAAATGAGGGGGTCTCTTCTCTAGTCTTTTGCCATTTGAGAAAAATAATTTTTGGAGAGCTCTTGGAGAAGAGTGATTTGTAATTGTCGTGGATATTCCACTGGACAGTTTGTTACAACTTATCTGATAATATTATATTAAAAATCTGAGATTCTACACTATTGCAGTTTTATTTAATTTCTAGATTTGTAAAATTAACTGTAATTAGGGCATGCATTTAAAAGTAAATTAGGCAGAAAAGTAGAGAACGACAAAATAAGCTCACACACACATAATACACAAGATATGCTCTTTGGGAAACCCTTTTGGGATAAAAACCAGCTGGAAGGTGAGGTTGCTTCACTCTCTTTCTCTCTGGAAATATGGTTGCAGCGACAAAGAAGTAATGTCTGTGGCTCGTGGGCTGCTATAGTGTATAGATCCTCTGTGTGTGCTCTACCTCCTATCGCTCTTGGCTATCTTTGCTCAACTATGGAAGAAAATGCTCTCGAAAGAATGGAATGCCTCTTCCTCCTAGTGGCTCGGTTATAACACAACTCGATAGCCTACTAATGGTTAATTTTGACTACATCAATCTTAACTAGAGTTACAAAATAGACTCTTCTAGAGTCTTTTACATCACAAACACGTGGTTAGCCCCTTTTCCATGAATAATGGGGGCTGACACGACATCCTTCCGAACTATAGGTGTGAAAACAGGAAGGTCAACTTTTGAGTAGCATAACTTTTGCATACGGACTCCGATTGACGCGATTCTTGCACTGTTGGAAAGCTCTGTGTGTAGAATATCATGAAAAGGTGTGGCGGTCAAGCGACAATTTTACGCCCAAAAAATGTTGTTTGATGCATCAAAACGCTCCCGGAAGGTTTCAGACCCCGTTTTGCCAAATTGGGTCCCGCTAGTAAACAGTCACGTGAGTTGATTCTCTCACTTTTTCCACTCCAAATGCATTGAAATGGATGAAAAACAATATAATGATCCAATCCAGATCAAAGAGTCTAAGGTTTTGGAAACCCTAAGTCTAGTTGCTAGTTTCAGTGTTGAAACCATACACCCTAGATAGTTCGAGGAATGAGATCACTCAGATTTTGCTATTGTGTTTCAACGAAAAAGAGATTTGAATAAGATAACTGAGGTCACAATGATTACTAGCTGATTTTATCTTCTAATAGTGGGTTTTTCTTCATCTCTTGGGCGGACTGTGCATACCCATTAAGAGGGACTAGTTTTATTTCCATAAAAGCCAAAGTCATCCTCAGTCTATGGGTTAAATTTTTAAGATGATAGATCAAGATTCTTCACTGTTGTAAGAAGCCGAGTTTGATACTGAAGAGGGGTTGAGTTTAATGTGGGAAAGGGTCGGGTTTTTATTGTTGGAATGTGCATGTGCCAACTTCATTATTTTCTTGAGTTTATTTGCTACGAAAGGGACGAGTTATTTCCTATATGGGTTGCATATAACTCCTTTCTGTTGGTTGTGAGTGGATGCATTAAAAGGAGGTTGAGTTCCACGATTACTGTGGGTCGTGAGCCACTTCCTTGAAGCTTCCATTGCTCCCATTCATTTGCTGAGTCCTTTCTACTGTGCTGTCTACTATGCTGTGGGTTGGGAGGACATGGTTGTCTACTATAGTGATTGGTACAAGTTGCTGAGGCATTTTTGAGATTGTATACCAGTTCAAAAACACTGCTATAGCCAGTCTGGAGCGTGTATGCTTGGACTCTAAATTGCGGATATTATTCCCTTTGTGAATCTGATAGATCATGGCTACAATGGTGAGATGAGTTCCAACACTATGTAAATATATTTTTGGGTTCACTTGCATCTGGCTGGGAGTTAGTGTTGAAGGGGATATCAAACAGTCTCTTCATTGTGCTTGCTGAAAGAGGCGATGAGTTACATCATTGCTGGAACATAGGTCTTCTGTACCTGCAGTGTCAATTTTTGAGCATATCTGATTGTCTGGAAGTCGTATATTTAAACATTTGCTAGAAGCCATAGTGTGTTGTTGATATAAATTTGAAGTGTGGCAGTCACCTACAACCATCTTCCTTACACTTGGTCATTGGTATTTCCCATCTTATTCCTCTTCAATTTGCTGGAGTAATTGTTATTAGTGGTATGTATGCCCTTTGACTTTAATTCAAAGTGGACATCAATAGTTTTTGGCACTACCTGTGTTATTACGGTTAAAATTTGTGAACAAGACGCATACAACACACTGTGTGCCAAATGTTTGTTAAAATGCCACTATGACCAAAAATAAATAAACTCATAAATTTTGTGGGTTTTCCAAGATATTCTGGGAAGGGTATCCTACAAGAGTGTTCATAGGAGGTGTGACATCACTCCTCGAAACTTTTCTTCTTTTTTGTTAACTTTCAAAATCTCATTCCAAATGAGATTGAGATTCAGAATTAGTCTTCATTTTTAACTTAGGCTTCTTCACCTTTGTCTTCAATTTTGTCATTGGATAGACAATCATTAGCCTTGATTTGAGGTGAAGAGGATCTTTTGAATAATGCTCACTATCTCATTTTTAACATTGTTTGTCCTCCCTAATTAAATAGGGAAACATTTTTGTTTTGGGAAATTCTTGTTCATTCCCAGGTTGAGTCTTTTTGGACAACGTTGGGTTTTGAATAAGAATTTACTTGACCATAAATGGCCTTTGGAAATCGTTGTAGATATGATTTACTTTCAAAAGTTCTTATGTGAATAAACCTAGTTGTACAATAGGAACAAATACTCTTGAAGTATAGACTAGCATTTGATTGTGTATCTTGTGGCGTTCCGTAAAAGTGACCACTTTTGGAATTCATAACATCCCTTGTGTTGGCCCAAGGTAGGGTATGATACCACTGTAATAAGCATGACAAATGTATATACACAATAGAGACTTATGTCTATGACATATAATGATATATTATATAATTCACGAGATTGATAAGATAGTTATATTGAGGATAACCACGAGTACAAATAAACTCTCAAGGGTTATATCTATGAAGAGCCATGTCTTTTCATTAGCAAGAATTTTACCTTATCATTAAAAATAAGTTATTATTATTAATTAATTTTAAAGAAATGGAGAATATATATATATATATATATAATCCTCTTGTTGGAGCTCACAGGAAAGGTACAAATCAAAAAATTCCTATCTACGGAACTAGATTCGCCCCCCCTCGTGTCTCGTATCCCATAAATCAGGCACGATTCTCTAGGACACGTATCCGATTCTTGTGTCCAACGTGTCCTAGAACGTAGGATTCTCGTGTCCAGCAGGTCCTGGAGTGTGTCCCAACGCGTCCTAGAGTGTGTCTTGGAGCGTGTCTCAACGTGTCTTGGAGTACACCCATCTATCATTATTGAAGATTGCAGATACACAATTTGCCTCTTCATTCATCATGTTGAAGAGGTTGAGGGAGGTCAAGATTGCTCTTGGGGCCATGGTTATTTTAGAGTTTTGGTCTTTTTGGAGAAAGACAAATCAAGCAATCTCAAAAAGAGTTAAGGACATAGTGTTAGATGATGCTTGGTGGGAGAGGGTAGGTCTCACTATTAAGATCATGGACTGTATCATCGCTTTGTTACGATTTGCAGATATAGACCAAACCCATCCTAGGAGAGGTTTGTGAGGGATGGTATTCCATGCTCGAGGCCATGAGGTCCATTATTTTATAGAGTGAGTGCCTTGAGTATGTGACATCATCCGGGGATGCCTTCATCACCATATAGGATATTCTTGTCAGCAGATGGGACAAGAATTGCACACCTTGGCATTGTTTGGCTTACTCATTGAACCCAAAAAACTATAGCCATGAGTGGCTGAATGGTGGACCTTCTCGTAGATTCCCTCCTCACATGGTGAAATTTCATAGGAGAGGAAGGATGCAGTGAGGCAAATATTTCAGGATAGAGCATCCCTTGATGAGGTGGAGGATGCCTTTGCAAAGTTTTCCACTAGCACTGGGCGATTTGTAGGCTATGATGTTATTAGAGACAGGGGGGCTAAGAAGCCCTATTCTTGGTGGGCAACTCATGGGGCAACAAGCCCTGCTTTATAGCAGTTAACCATGAGGTTCCTCTCTGGTGACTTCATCATCTTGTTGCAAGAGGAATTGGAGCACATATGGGAATTTGTATTGTGTCAAGAAGAGAAGGCTTGAGCAGTCCAGGACAGAGACAATGGTATATGTGCACACCCAACCCTTGTCTTATTTACAGGTAGAGGGTTGAGTGGTTGAAGGGAAAGACAAAGATGTGGGATGTCTTTCTTGATGATATAGGTTTGGATAGTAGTGTTGAGTTGGCATTAGCCAACGTGAATCTTAATGCCATAGTGCTAGAGCCTGTCACTTTTGATGATGGTGATACTCTTGAGGGGTCACCCTCCACACCAGCAGATGTAGAGATTACATTGGATACAAAGGAGGAGGATGCATCAAAGGAGAGCAATGGTGACCATGAAATTTTTTGATGATGATGATGATTGTTGACTGATGAGCTACTTGATACCTTGAATTTGTTTTGTATTTGCTATTTGCTATTTTCCATTGGCATTGCTACTACCTATGTAACGCAATTTGATTTTGATGACTTAAAAAGAAAACTGCAATTTGAAGTTTCTGTTATTTGTATGCATAATGTTACTTTGTAAAACTTACAAATTTTAAATTTACAATGTAGAATCTAGATCTATGTCTGAATTTGTATCATGAATAAGAATTTGTGTAAGAAATATCTAATTTTTAATATATATATATATATATATATATATATAACATGTCCTCTTCCGAGGGGTCTATATATATATATATATATATAACATGTACTCTTCCGAGGGGTCAACATGCCCGTGTCAGACACTCAAATATTTGTGTTCTGCGTGTCTCGTGTCCCCGTGTCATGTGGCTTAGCTTTCTATTGGGTAGGGCTTTATCATCTAAATCTTAGTAATTCCAAATACCTTCTTCTTAGTGTTTCTTTGTAAAGTCTATACAATTTCTATAGAATTGTAATGATAACTAAATGAAAATTAGCCAAAAAATTCTAAAAAAGGACCACTTATAACTGAGAAGTTATTTGAGCTCTATCAAGGATCTTTGACGCCTTCTCATTTGTCACACCAATGATAGGACTAACAAAATGCAGAGGGCAAGAAACTGAAAAATCCATAGCAAGAGACAGAGAGGCGAGCAAGGACATTGGTGAGGGGCGATTCTTCCCTTGCTCTTGCACCACACACTCTAGGGAATCCAGTGTATGCTTGAGCTGAAGAAGAATGCCCATAACTACATCTAGACTTGGATTGCCTTCAAGCTTGAGCAGGCAACCTTCTACCTTAGTATAACCTTGCTTCAATTCCTTTATCTCCAATTCATGTCGATTGAGGGAACTATGAGTGGCTCATATCTCCTTGTAATCCATGAATCGTTGTAGCTTGCTTACAAAAATGTGGGGCGGTTGCCCTTGAGAAGAGTAACTAGAGAGACCAACTGGAGAGACAATCTGAAAGGAGAATTCCAATGTGGCATAATTCCAAAGGGAAATGAGATTTCTTGAGTGACGAGGCTTTTTTTGGGGGGGGGGGGGGCTTCCTTATAAAGGATCCATATGGAATGCCTTGATTGTTGTTTTGGTTCATAATAATATCCTAGAGTTGCAATGTGGGAGTTGATGGATAGGTAGATAATCATGAATGACGTGGATTTATGAGCTCCGATAATGATACATTTTGAAGGATCTTGTGGATCCTTTGTGACTTGATTCTTCACTTGAACTTTTGATTAGTGGAGGGGTTAAACATATGATGAATTGTTATTAAAAAAACACCCCTTTTTGCTTAGCTTAATTGCTTGGTTGGTTTGTAGGTCTGCCATAATGTTATTTTGACTTCTTACCTTGTACCATTCCACTTGACAATTGTTTCTTAATATGGATCGTATCCTTACTAGGATTGCTTCTAGTCAAAGATCCTTGGTCTCTGATTCTTTAATGGTGTGGTTTATAATAATTCAATAGTCTCCAATGATTATTAAAGAGGAAGGATAAAAGGATTGTACAATAATGATCCACTGAATAATAAAATGGGTTTTAGCCAACTTATTTGTTAAATTTCCCAACTCGCGCATGCTTACATTATGGAGTCCTTTGGGGTGAAAGATTGCCTCCCTACATCTACCTCCACTATAAAGTTATTATTATTATAAGTGTCTTTCTTATTATATCCATTGGATTTATATCCATTACAACAACAATAAGCTAATTTTATTTTTGTCCAACAAATGAAACACATTTAGGTCAAGGGGATAGTTAAATATAATAGTATTAATACATTGTGGGAGTGTAAGAATTGATCCATTGTGTGTCTCACCATCTCTATATAGCAGCCTATTGCAAGTGTTTGGGAGCAGAGCTTTGTTTCCCTTGGTAGTGGAAGAGTGGAGACCAATGCCTCTCTTGTAAGCAAAGCCAAGCAACTTTGATACAAGAACCAAAGGAAGATGGAGAGAGTTCTGAGACTCTTTGACGTGGTAGTAGAAGCATACTTGTATCTTGTAGTAGCTTGGTCATTGTAAGGCAAAATGCTCCCATGTTTTAGCCTCTTGCAAATAATGTAGTTGGCATATTTTGTCCTCCAATGGTATCTAATGCTTGACCTTGACCTAGAGCCTATGTGAGCTTGCTCAAAATTGGCTCAAGGGGATTGTGAGCACGTGCATCTAGTGTCGCAGTGTATATGAGGAACTGATAATGAGGCATCTCTAAACACCAATAATTGCTTTGCATAAAATGCCATCTTGGGTCATGGGGGTTGATACACTTGATCTGAACATATTGCCTGTAAATGTCATGTTTGCTATCTTGTTCATCTCCTTCTTATTCAAGAGATGTTTGTGGGCATTCAGAGACTACCTTAGAGGAAGATGTGGTCTATTGAAATATTATCACCAAAACCACTCTCGCCAATATTATTGCCTAAAATTGTTGAGATAATTTGCCCGGTCGAAATTGTCACAATATTTTGCTGAGTCTAAATTATCGCGAGTCAGATGGAAATTATCGCCATGTTGCTGGAAAAAGGTGATATAAAGTTCTGGTTTGAGATTTTTTAGGGTCATTTTTGTTTTTTCTAGTGTTAAGATTGAGCTCTGAGGGTTGTGTGAGTCTTGTGACCATTTTTCATCAAGCAAACAAGGGAAAATCCATAGTTTTCTTTGCCATCAATTGAGCATTTTTGGAGTGGATATTTACTCTAGTATACCATATCCATATTTCCAAGTATGTAAAAAAATTGCCTTCCTTTATTTGTTTTCCAAGATTAGTATATACTATAAATTTAGAGTCTTCCTTTTGTCACCCTTTTTTGAATTTCCACATTTGATTTGTGTTGTAGGTGCAAAACATGAAAATTTAGTTAGAGCTTTACAAATTGGCAAAGCCATTAGACCAGATGTGGGAGTGTGGTGAGCCATGTGAGCGTGATAATAAAACAAAGCTGAGTTCCAAGCTATGTGGAATGGAAATTTTTGGTGAAATCACTCGCTTGAAATACCACCTTTCCAAACTCCCAGGGCATGAAGTGGATATTTTCCCTATAGGTACCCCATACATGTCCCTATTGCAAAGAACTCAATTCTTGATACTGCTAGAAAGAGAGATTAGAGGGAGGAACTAAGGAATTGCATGGGAACCACAAGCTTCTCAAGGGTGAGGAGACCTAATCCATGGCCACACCTTCTTAGTGCATTATTATTATCAAATTATTGTTATAGTATCTAGATGGCTCAGATGATTATCTCAAGAGATACATTTATTTTTGTTTTATTGTGATTTTGGATTAGCTATTATCTTGTCAGAACTTATGACTGAGGACAAATATCATATTTCAGTATTTACTATCAATGATTGATGTACCACTTGACATCTTGTACATTTTATATTGTAGTTTTATTTTATATTTGTGTGACAATGTATTTGTTTGATGTTGATGTTGCTTTAAAAGAATAAAGATTTGAAAAAAAAGGTTTTTTTTTTTTTTTTTTTTTTTTTTTGTTTTCTTAAATTTTAAATTTTTTTTTATTCTCGTTATCTTCCCCAATATTGTGGATAGTTTAAATTTTGGACATGTTTCTGCTCAAACTAGCAGGGATCTTAGGAGGGGGGTCCTATAGGGCAACTACTAGGTCAAGGGCAATAATGGAGGGATAACCGACTGTCACCTCAGTTAAAGCTCCCTGCTCTTTACCTAGTATAAAGTGGATCACGAAGATGAGTGGATGAATGATAGGGCGAAAGGTGATCCTAGAAGCCTATTCACAAGAGAGGCTCAAATGTATGGCTTACTTGCTTGGAAAGCAAGATGAAAGGGTCTTTAAGAAGGGCTTAGGGGAGTTCCAAGGGATAGGGTTTCAGTATATGACTTGTCAAGGAGATCCCTAGCCCCTAAAATCCTTGTGGAAACTTGGATTCTAAGTGGTCTTTGTGGATTGATCTTTAAAATGTTATGGGACCACATGGGGCCAAGTTGACCCAGTATTAAGTCAAGGGAATGAAATTAATCAACCAAGGGTGTGCTTGACATGATTGATGGGGAGAAAGGGATTAAAGGAGAAATTTTCTTTGAATTTGATGCAATAATCGCAATGAGGTCACTAGCCAAAGGAAACCTAAGGCAAGAAACGGTCCTCAAGCCAGGGCTTGCAATATCTTGAGATCCCATTGGCAGATATGCATCAAATTTGGAGGGCCTCTAGAGAAAACTCCAGCGTAGTTGTGGACCAAAAATCAAGGTATTTGGATGGCTAGATCGTGAGATAAGTGATGCCCTAGGTTACCTATGTAGGCGAGGCCTAGAAATAAATGGAGAAGGTGAGAAAAATATACTTTAAGGTGATCAGCTATGGAAGACCAGTGGCTATTCCTTTGGGAGAAATGGAGTCAAGAAGATTCCAATGAGTAGGATGGTTTCATTCAGTCAAGGAGGTCTCTAGAACAATTTTGCATGACAATTAATGCATTAGGAAAATTTCTTAAAGGTCTTTATACTTCAATGTGCAATATGTGATGGCTTATCAAGATAAATTTCAATGAAATATCTCTAGGAACATTCACTTATTCAAACATGGCCCATAACATGATGCAACACTAATAAAAGACAAATTTATACCCTTTCACCAAAGAAAAGCAACAAAATTTCGGCCCAGTATAACAAAAATCCCAACATCATTTATGTGACATAGAAAAGAATGATGAAATAGCATTAAAAGAGAACTTACATGTGAGAACAAGTATATCCAATCATCATCATATGCCAATATAGAAGCTCCATGACAAAAATGAAGATATCCAAACCAATGTTTTAAAACTCCGACTCGGTCGAGGGTCGACTCCGACTCCGACTCGGTATCGACTCAGCCGACTCGATTTCAATGAATCGGTCGTTGTAAAAAAATATATTATATATATATATATATATATATATATTTTTAATAAAAAGCATAATTTTGAAGATTTTCATTTATGTTTCCAAACACAACATTAGAATATAGATAGAAGACAACATATGATCAAAGTAGGCTCATGAATACATCCATTATATCAAAATGGCACCTAGTACACTGTCCAATACATACATGATGATGATATAGAGATCAAAACAAAAACACATAACCAAGGAGGCTAGAAATGGCCTCTACAACAAAAGTAAACTGTGACTAGTACTACTGGCTACTGCTGGAGGAGCCAAGATCATCTAGATCAACCTCTGGATCAGAGTCAGACAGGGGGCCCCATGACGGATCCTCATCATCATCTCCAACTGCAACTGTAGAAGTGGTAGCACTAGCAGGTTGTGCAGCGGCTGCAAGCTAAGATAGACGAGATATATGCTTTTGTCATGGCTGAGCAGAGGAACCGCTTGCAACTAGAGGACTCACTGGCCCTGAGGTTGAGGCTAGTACAAGTGGATCAGGATATGCATTCAACTGAACATTATTTTCGAGTGATGCTATCGTCTCATAATCATAATCAATATCCTCATCAGAATGAAAGTCTGCTGGATGACTCTCCACTACCCAACCTGACATTGGATCAATGTCTTCCAACACAATGGGATCTAAATCAGTTTTTTTGTTCAACAATTGGTTGCATCTAAGCCAGAGGTTGTATTGGACATAGACTAGATCATTTAACTATTTTTGATCCAATCGGTTTCTCTACTTCGTGTGAATCCTCTCAAAGATAGACCAATTGCGCTCACACCCAGTAGCACTGCAAGTTTGACTCAAAATACGAATTGCAAACTATTGCAATTCATGACAATGGCTACCAAAAGCCACCCACCATTGCGCTGCAAAAAACATAGGAGTGTAATGAGTTAGCTCAACAAAGTTACAAATTGTATCGAACTTCCAAATTATAAACGATTTAACAAAATAAGTATTAAGAATTTGAAAATTGAAATTTTTCTTTACCTGGCTCATCTGCTTCCCTTGCAATCTTTGCTAGGTTCTTCCCAAAGGTACCTGAGGCATTGCTGAAGGTCGTGGCCTGTCGGTGTATCTCTAGCTGATCACACTCCAATGGGATCATGCGCTCAATGCAGTGAATCAATCCATCTCTAACCGCCCCCTTCAAAGCTCTTGTCTCCTTAGCTTTGTAATGATATCGTGGGTTCGAAAAATACCCAGCTGCATGTATAGGGCGATGGAGTTGATTGTTCCATATTTCATCAATGATTGCCCAAATGGGCCCATACTTGGCCACTTTATCCTTGTATGCCCTCTTTATTTGCTCCTTTGCTTGATCCATAGCTTCATATATGAAGCCCATAGCCAATCTTTCCCCATCCACCAACTGCAACACCTTAACTAGTGGCTCAACAAGCTTCACAATCTCTGTTGCCTTTCTCCAAAATATTTCTTCATTAACTTTCCTTTTCAATTCTTTGCCTTCCTGTTTGTGAGACCACTGAATTTGATTCCATTCTTCACTGGAAAATATTTTTTGCAAGTTTCTATGTTGTCAAAGCATAGATTGCAATGTCAAAAAATGAGTAGAAAATCTAGTGATGACAGGCCTACTAATATCCCCCCTCCCCCTTTGTGTTTCCTCATCAGGCTCAAAATATATGAATGATTGTAGATAAATTTTGTTATGCTTTTGGCACGATCTACAGTGTTTTTGACCCAATCTAATTTGCTAATATCCTCAAGCATGAGGTCTATGGAATGTGCAGCACGTGGGTTCCAGAAGATGGTTCTGTGTTTTTCCTCGAACAGTCTACCAACAAGAAGATAATTAGAGGCATTATCCGTGGTGACTTAAACAACATTAGCCACCCCCACCTCCTTAATAACGTCATCCAATAGCTGAAACAACGATTGTCCATCGTTTACCTTATCAGATGCATCAACTGATTTTAGAGTCATGGTTCCCTGTGTGTAGAAGATAAGAAAGTTTATGATGGTATGGCTTCTTTGATTAGTCCATCCATCTGACATGATGGCACACCTTGTTCTTGCCCATGAGTTTTTGAAATCTTTCAAATACTCATTAATGGAGGCAATTTCCTTCTACAAACGATACCCCCTTATCTCATGCATAGTAGGGCCTTTGAAGCCTTTTCCAGTAGCATGCATGGCATCAAACATAGGCTCATAATATGGTGAACGGGAAGCATTTAAGGTGATATCAACATCATACCACCATCTACATGTGTAATCACAAGCGGTCTCCCTCAATTCTTTCTTCAAATGGTCATCTAAAGTGGGTTGCAAAGTTCTACTAGCTTGAGGACCATGTGCATCTGATGGAGAGGAGGGTGTGACAATGAAATAACTTTTGATATTCATATCACCCTTCTTTTTCATTTTACTCTTACCCTTTTCTTGAATATACTCCAAAGAGGGAGGAACATATCGGAAGGGGTTGGATGCATCTATACAAGGGATAGAGGAAGAACCCTCAAAATCAAAATGGGGGTTGGTAGCCAACATTTTTTGTATATTCTTCTTCCTCTCAATTTCAACCTAACTCTTTTTGCCTAGCCATTTCTACTTTAAACTTCTCAAGGTTGGCTAACAATTCCTTCCTAATCTCCCCAATTTAACTGATTCACATGGAGTAATTTGGTCTCTAATCCCCGCCAAGTGTTGTTTCAACTTATTAATGCCCCCAGGACCTTCCTTAATTTTTCTATGGCAAAATTTGCAATGCATTTGACTATCAATGATTTCAACATATGCCCAAGCAACATCTCTCACTCTAGGGGCCATTTTTTGTCTTGGAAATGAAAGAAAAAAAACTGACACTGAAAACAAAAAAAATAGCATTGCTTCAATGTTCATTTCTTTCACAAAAAACACTCTTTTCAATTTCCAGATTTGCACCTTAAAATTAATAAGCAAAACCAGATTTTTACAAGTGAAAAAAAATACCTCCAGGCACAAACTGCCTCCTCAAGGTTGCTCCGACAAACCAACTCCTCAATGCTGCTCCAAATGGCTGCCCAAAAAGCTTCTCACTCTTGCTACAATGCTTGCCCAAGACTCCTCACTGCTGCTCCAAAAACAAACTCTACAACTCCTCACAAACTCTCACTCAAATTCTCACTCAAACGCAATGAGATGGCTGTGAGGAAATGAGAGGGGTTGGGTGGGTTTTATAGGATTTAGCAGAGGGGAATGGACCCCAAATAAACTATAGGCAAATTACAAATCTGTTTGCGGTCCCCAAAAAACAAAAAAATAAAAAAAATTGGTATTTTAGAGTTTTCGGGCCGCTATCATCCAATCCGGTTGTGCCGATCCGACCGAGTTTTCAGACAACTCGGCCGGCTCAGTGATAACCCAGACGACCGACCGAACTGGTTCATTCGAGTCAACCCGGTGAGGCTTTGACTTAGACCACTCGGTCGAGTCAGTTCTGAGCTGGGCGATTCTTAAAACAGTGATCCAAACAACAAAATTCATCCATCCATCCAATTTCGTCCTCCAAAAAGAATAACAAAAATCTCTTAAGAGGGAATGATCAATCCAAGTGATAATGAGAGAATGAATCATCTCATCATCTATTTATACAATGTTAAAATGAATTCGATTTAGCTTATTTTGGTGTAATTTAGCCCCTAGAATAAATAATGTGCATAATAACCTAAGTCACCTGACACGGGGATTCGGATTCGTAGTGTCAGATTCAGACAGGTGACCCCCCGGAACAGGACACGTAGGATTCGTTATATATTTTTTATTATCTATATATATATATTTATTTAAAAAATAGATATTTCTTACAAAAATTTTAATTAATGATACAAATTTATTGATTTCAAACATAGATCTTCATCTATAACATGCGTAGTACATACAAAATTCAAATACATGTCAGTGGTCAGATAAATGATAAATCATGATTCATAATTCATAATTGAAAGACAACTTACAACTACAAGATAGTAAGATAAACACACTGACAACTGTAGTTTTCTCATTATGTCATCAAATCAAAATGTGTTACATAGGTAGTGTTGGTGCAATGCCAATGGCAAATAGAAATAGAAAATATAAAACAACTATAGGTATACAAGCCTCAAGGCGTCAATCCTCATCATTAGCATCAGAATCAGCATAAATGTCCTCATCATCATGGTCCCCACTGCTCTCCTCTGCATCCTCCTACTCCCTTGTATCCATAGTTGCCTTTGCATCTGCTGGTGTGGAGGATGACCCCTCTAAGTCATCAAATCTAACAGGCTCTGGCACTGGATCATTGAGATCCATGTTGGCCAATGCCAACTCAACACTGGTGTCCAGATCCATATCATTAGGAAAGACATCCCACATCTTTGTCTTTCCGCTCCACCACTCTTCCCTCTGCCTGTAAATAAGATGAAGGTTGGTGTGCACATACACCATTGTCTCTGCCTTGTATTGCTGAAGCCTGCTCTTCTTCACACTATACAAATTCCCATATGTGGTCCAATTCCTCTCGCAACAAGAGGATGAAGTCACCTGAGAGAGGAGCCTCATGGCTAACTGCTGAAGAGGAGGGCTTGTTGCACCATGATTTTCCCACCAAGAATAGGGCTTCTTAGCCCCCTATCTCTAATCACATCATAACCTCCATATCGACCACTGCGAGTGGAACACTCTGCAAAGGCATCCTCCACTTCATCAAGCAATGCAGTATCCTAAAAAATCTGCTTGAATGCCTCTTTCCTCCCCTGTGAGATTTCACCATCCATGTGAGGAGGGAATTTGCAAGAAGGTCCACCATTCAGCCACTCATGGCTGTAGTATTTGGGGTTCAATGAGTGAGCCAAACAATGTAAAGGTGTACAATTCTTGTCCCATCTATTGACAAGAATATTCTGTATAGTATCACTGAAGGCCTCTGGTGATGTCTCATACTCGGGGCACTCACACTGTAGAATAATGCTTCTCACAGACTCAATCATGGAATCCCATCCTTCATAAACCTCTCATAGGATGGGTTTGTCTGTATCTGCAAATCGAAGCAAAGTAATGATAGGGTCTATGATCTGAATAATTAGGTCTACCCTCTCCCACCAAGCATCATCTAGCACTATGCCCTTCACTCTTTTAGAGGCTACCTGATCTGTCTTTCTCCAAAAAGACCAAAATTCAGAAATAACCATGGACCCAAGAGTGGTCTTGACCTCCCTCAACCTCTTCAATATCATGAATGAAGAGGAAAATTGTGTATCAACAATCTTCAACAATGATAGATTGGTGTACTCCTTGTAGATAGTGAGGGCATTTGTATGATTTTGCACAAAGTTACGGATATGTCTTGCATCCTCAATAATGCTTCCAATCCAAAGCACATCAGAAGCAATGGATTTCGGTGCTAAGTTCAATAAATGGACAATGCAAGGTGTCCAAAACACTTGTAGATATTTAGCTTCCACAATCATGCCAGCAACCTTGTAAACAGGGGCATTATCTGTAATGATTTGCACACAAGAATCAACATCTACATCTTCAATAACTTTAATAAATAACTCACCAATAAATTGTGCATCCTTGTATTCTCCAAGTGTATCCACTGCTTTCATGAAAACTGGACCACTCAAGGAAGACACCATGAAGTTGATGACTGGGTGTCGTGCTGGATTTGTCCATCCATCAGAAACAATGCTAACCTCAGATGTTGGCCATGATGCTATAATAGGCTCAAGCATTTTTTGCACCTCTTTTTTTGCCTTTGTCAACAATGTGGTTCTCAGCTTCTCTGACCCAGGAGGCAGATACCCTGTTGGAGCCCCTTGAGTTAGAGCTCGACACATCTCAATAAATAGAGGTGAGCATGCAACATTAAATGATATGAAGTTTTGATAGAAGAAGAAGGCAATGGTGATATCCAACTCTTCCCGTCTCTCTTTTTGGAAGATCTTGCCCATTGGACCAAGTGCTCTTCTTTTTGCTGCTTGTCCCCCGGTAGAAGTAGAACTCTCAAATGGAAATTTGGTGGTGGCTTTCCTAAAAAATGGAAGGGGGTCTTCATTCTTGGGTTTTCTTGATTTTGAAGTCACATTTTTTGCAATATTCCTAATTAGCCATGGCTAATTAGAATATTCGATTTTGTTTAATTTTTGCCTTCTATAGTTATTTATGAATAAAAAGGTGAGGGAAAGGGGACATGGCTCACTTTTAGAATAAAAGTCACTTCCTAGTAGCACAACGTTGTGACTTGAAGGGGAGCCAAGGGGGCCGAAAGGGGGGACGCAGAAATGGAGCCCATGCAGACACTTGGAGGGACTACGTAGTAGGGAAGAAACACGTGGCAAGAGAGGGACTGCGTTGGAGAAGGTGAGCTTTGGGATTGAGAGAGGCAAAGGCTATAAAGGAGAGAGGAGCCTCCTCATTTTGGCATTTGGTTATGTGCATTTGATCTAGTCACTTCGACTTAGAGCATGCTGGCTGTTTAGCTAGTCTGTAGCACTGTTTAGTGCATTGCATGTCTCCGTTCGGAGATCTCACCCTTAGCCCCGGGGGACTTCGAGTGCCTACTCGGGCAAGGTATTCCCATCAACATTTTGGTAGTAGTTTCATCAGCATTTCTGGCAGGAGGATTGAGCATCTCGGAGGACTGCGCAACATTGAGAGGGATGACGTAGTTCTTTCTGGCAGGAGTTCTGGCTTGAGGGTTTGCAGTAGGATTTGTGCTGGGAGATTGAGCAGGGTGATCAACCCTTGCATATTGGAGGGTTTTGGCAGAGGTTTTAGGCAAATTTATGGAGTGTTACATTCAGTGGCAGCGTAGAGCCTTGAGAGACTGTGCATAACCCCATGGGGGTGATTTTCAGGGGTTGGCCATTCCAAGAAAGCTTTCTGGGTGTTCTGGGTTTCTTGAGTAGAGTTTGATTGCAGAGTTTTAGCCTTTTTTGAGGAGGGGAACAACCCCAAATCCTCATTCGATTTTCAGCAGCAGCAACAACACGACAGTTTTCCAATCGTTGGGACGCAGATCAGTGTGAGGCCATTCCTTTGCTATTCTGAGTGTATTTCTTCACTTGCCTTGTGCAAGTCGAGGTGCCATCTTTCTGATCACCTCCTGTACTCATTTTATTGCTCAGTATAATAAAATGGCTCAGCATTTCTTGTTGCATTTCTTGAGTATTTGTTTACGTTTCATGTATACATTGTTGTTTGCTGCACTATCGTTATTTCATCTCTGTGAGTTTTCCGGCTATTATACCACTTGTACGTTTTTTTGGTTGGGCTTCGCTGGTATTTGAGAAATATTCCTGGGAAGGGATATTACAGTGGTATCAGAGCATTGTTCTGGCTCACCCTGTGGAGCTAGCAATCTAGGATACCGGGGGGAAAACCATACATCTGTTACAGAGTTAGGAGATACAGAGACACTAGGCGTATGTTGGAAAATACCTACGGAGAGGGAGATTGTGTTTCGGTAGTGGACGCATAACAGGAGGAGTCTGTGGTGGACGCAGAGCAGAAGGATCCGATGGCAAACGAGGACGGGAAGAGATTTGCGGATATGCTCCTCAAATCAGTGCAGGATCTGTCGAGGCAGATTGAGGTGATGGGGCAGAGATTCACGATAGTAGAGGCTAGACAGCGTGAGAGCCCATGGGTTTTTCAGATTGGTGAGGGATCAGGTGCATCCCATCGTTTGCCAGAGCAGCGTGATACTGCGCAGCGGGTGGCCTCGCATGCCCCTACACGCTCTACCATGCCCACTTTCTTAGGAGCAGACACGGGGGCCGGAGCCAGCAGGAGGTAGAGCCTGGTCATATGGGCGATTATTTTGCAGAGTACCAGGCA
This sequence comes from Pinus taeda, assembly GCA_000404065.3. Classification (NCBI taxonomy): domain Eukaryota; kingdom Viridiplantae; phylum Streptophyta; class Pinopsida; order Pinales; family Pinaceae; genus Pinus; species Pinus taeda. The sequence continues at coordinate 138,437 of APFE031572834.1, forward strand.
TATGGGCAAGAGTTCAGGGATGCTCTTTCATTCAGAGACTTTGTTCAGCTCAAGGGGGATAGTAGACCCCGCGACCATCACAGAGGGTACCGACATTACCATGATGGTGACACCCACCGTGCAGTGAGTAGATTCCACTTGCCTACGTTTGATGGTTCATCAAACAATTCGGCGAAGTCTTGGGTGGAGAAGCTGGACATTTATTTCCAGCTTAATCAGATGTCAGAGACAGAGGCCATCGAGTTGGCAACGTTGCATTTGGATGGCGAGGCTCAGGATTGGTGGTTTCATGGGATGGTTACATTCGGACACTCCACAGTGACAACATATGCTGAGTTCACCAGGAGATTGATGGAGTGATTTGATCGGAGGGATTCAGAGCAGCATTTTGTTGAGCTAACGAGGCTCAAACAGACAGGGAGCCCAAAGACCTACATTGCAGATTTCTTGAGGGTCTTAGTGATGGTGCCAGATCTATCCACAACACGGAGGGTCTATATGTATGTTGAGGGGTTAGTAGAGCCACCTTGGGGTTTAGTCTGATCCACTAGACCAGTCACACTCCAGGATGCCATTAGCAGGACCCGAGACTTACTAGATGTCTTACCCAGGACCCGGACACCTTACCCCCAGAGACAGACCTTCCAGTCTAAGGGGAAGGATGTGAGGATTCCACCTCCAAAGGGGAACCAGGACGAGCGCAGATTGATGATGATGCCAGGAGGGAGCTGAAGAAGAAGCGGTTGTGCTTCACTTGTCAGGAGTCGTGGGCACCAGGACATAGATGTGTTGTTGGCAAAGCACATTTAATTGAGGTCTTATCCGAGAGCAGTGGGGAAGAGGATGATGAGGATGATGTGGAGGCAGGAGACAGTCATGCCATGCAGGGACCTTTTCCACCTCCACTGCCAGCAGCAGGTGGTGCATATTTTGCACCTACCGGAGGGGCCCTTGCAACATTGCGAGGAGTTCCCAAGTATTTGACGCTACTCGTACAAGGGATAGTACGTGGCCAGTGAGTATCAGTTTTGGTTGACAGTGGGGCGACCCACAACTTCATCAATGCATAGATGGTTGAGCGGCGAGGTATATAGACAGAGAGCTTCGATGGGTGTTCGGTTTTGGTCCCAGGAGATTAGACCATGATGTGTGCTTGTTATGTTCTAGAGTTATCAATGACGATGGGCACTTACACACTGACATACCACTTTTTCGTGGTCGATATTCCGGACACCAATGTGATTGGGTGTTTAGTGGCTTATCACTCTAGGGGAGGTCATGACAGATTGGAAGACCTTAGAGATGGAGTGGGATGATGAGAAGACAGGGAGGCATGAGAAGATACGGGGTCCGCACACATATCCGCCTCAAACTGTTTCGACTCATTGGATGGAGGCAGCCTTTCGGAAGGGAGACATAGAGTGGGCAGTAGAGCTGTGTGCATCAGAGGCAGGGACTGCAGGGCAGATGGTACATCCGGAGATACAATCCATCCTTGACTGGTATGCCATAGTGTTTGGGGAGATTCCGCCGGGACAGCCACCAGACCCGGGATTTGAGCACACCGTCGAGCTTGAGCAGGCAGTGATTACCACCCCCTATAGGCACAGCAAGGCCTATCGGGATGAGATTGAGTGGGCTATCCAAGAGTTGTTGGCTCCATTGTTTTAAGAAACGGCCGAGTCAACATTGACTCGGCTGAGTTGGTTCGGGTCGATGGGTTGCCAATTGAAACGGTGAATAACCCGGTTCGGAAGGCCGAGTTAGCAATGACTCGGCCGAGTCATTGCTGACTCGGCCGAAACGGACCGAGTCCGCTATGAAACAACCGAGTTGATAAGGCACGGTACCCGGACGCTAACGCAAGCAATTAAACTGATTTTTTATGGATTTGAAATTCGTTTGATGGTTATTTTGGAGTTCAAACAGTTATGTGATATTGCTAATTGTAGTTTGGGGTCCATATCCCCGTCCCAAACCCTATTTAACTCACCCAAGTGCTCTCATTCTCTCACAACAATCTTATGCATTTGAGTGAGAGTCTTCTTTGAGAGTTAGTGAGCAGTTCTTGAGCTTGTTTTGGAGCAGCAGTGAGGAGTCTTGGAGGAGCATTGTAGCTGGAGTGAGGAGCTTCTTGGGCAGCCATTTGGAGGAGCATTGAGGAGCTGATTCTTGGAGCAAGCTTGAGGAGGCAGTTTGTGCCTGGAGGTATTTTTTTTCACCTCTATAAATCTGTTTTTGCTTAGTAAATTTGAGGTGCATATCTAGAAAGCTTAGAGACTGTTTTTTGTCAAATAAATGAACATTGAATCAAGGTTTGTTTTTTTTTTTTTTTTTTTTTTTT